>WSUE01000057.1:0-124211 GCA_019633535.1 Tulasnella sp. JGI-2019a | reverse complement strand
GCCCCCCGCCCCCCCCCCCCCCCCCCCCCCCCCCCCCCCCCCGCCCCCCCCCCCCCCCCCCCCCCCCCCCCCGCCCCCCCCCCCCCCCCCCCCCCCCCCCCCCCCCCCCCGCCCCCCCGCCTATGGGGCATCGACGAGAATAAAGGATAAGTCGTATAGCCCGAAATCTCAGGTAATAATGAAAATATCGATGAGGATACTATCGTGGGCAGCCGTCGCGTGCCACAATAAGGGGCTGTGCTGAAGTTGGCGTCTGATTCTGTTTTTCTTGCATCTACCACTCTGATGTTTCAAGCCAAGATTCAGTAGCAAACAAGGCCGAGTAGTACTCGAAATAACATGTCTTCAAAGAGTTAGGGGGCAGTAGGTAGTTGCGAGTGCGTTCAGATTGCAGTTCCTGTCTTCGATTCAAGGATTGGATTGCGTATCATCGTCAAGTCAGAAGATTGAGTCAGATAATGAAGCAGCGGGACGTGGAGATTCCGTTGGCGTGAAAGAATCCACGTATGATGGTGCCGGTGGGCTGCGCAACCGCGCATCACGGACGCCGCGCTGCGAGAGGCACCGCCACGTCTGCGACCATCGCTGCGGCTCACAGGCTCAGGCACAAGTTCACAATAACCAGTATAACTCTGAGATCAGCATCGGCTGACTCGTTTCAATTTCCCCTCCATCACGTCAAAGCCTTGTTCTCAAATGATCGATAAATCTGGCCAAAATCCAATAACCCCTATTGACCAACCCCCAGCGTATGACACTGCTGTGGCTGAATCATCTAATGCTAGGTCACTCTCCTCGATTACGGTAATTCCGAATTCACCACCATCATCATCTTCATATTTCCCGAATGATTCCAAGGGTCGTTCATTTGACTTGAACGCTCAGCCAATAACCCCTGTGACCGCTGCAAGGCTATCACCTACTCCGTCCTCTCCAGTAGCACCTGCACCACCTAAACAACCTGCTGGCTGGATCGGCCATCTCATTGGCACACAACAATCGAAGCAGGACCTGGAAGTCAAACAAACTGTCTTGGGATTGGTAAGTTCAAACCCAAAAAAAAACATCGTTTCGCTATTTTGAACGCGACTTAATGACTATGTACGGTGTATCGCACGTAGCTTCGAGGTGTCATCCACCAGGGAGAGGGTCAGCACTCGGCCACTATTGATATCATCCAATCATGTATCGCAGCATGTCGGGCCCGAGGCCTGTCGTTCGAGAAGATTGCACAGGAGCGGAGCATACAAGGGCATACACCACTGTACTGGAGCATCGTTAAAATTGGCTCAGCTTTAAAATCCCATTCGACCCCAGCCTCTCCTCGGCCTCAAAATCTATCACCGTCTGATTCCAATACTAATATGTCGGAGTTGCTCTCTGTCTTCGATGTCCTCGCCGCACTTCCACTCACCCAGGATACATATTCAGACGCCATACAAGCATGTCTCCTAATATCCTCCCACACCATGTTTGAGCGACTCCTCCCGCACTCTCCAACACATGCACTACAGATTCCTGGAGAGAACGACACATCCAACCGCGACATCATCACTGTTGTCAACGCGGAGGATGTGGAGGGCGCTATCACTGGAGCGTTCCGAGCGCAAGCTCTTGTGAAGGACTTTCAGCGTCGCCTGCGCGTTTTGAAGGAGGTCAAAATCAACTTTGTTGCACGGGGTAAGTCCATATTTTCCTACACCGCGGGAGCGCCGCTCTCATTCGTGATCTGATACTTGCCCTGGATAGGTCGAATGTGGTCGCTCAAATTCTTTATCTGGTCCCAAGGAAGATTATACCCATCCGAATATCATATCCCCAATGTTCGAAACGGGTCATGGGTCGTAATGCTCGAACTCATCGAGAATAGCCCAGATACGTGGCTGGATTCGCGATTGACGATCGGTCGGCCCAGTGAGTTCAAACCTTCACATGCGCCTTGTCATCTTTAAACTCATTATCATCACCCTTAAAGACGCCGATCCTCCATCTCGATCGCATTCTACCAAATCACCGATCGTCTTTCGGATGAAGAGCAGTGGTCGGGGCACTCAACTCTCGGGAGATGAAGCCCAAAAGCGACACTTTCCAGCGAGAGGCCCGATTTATCATTTACTTTCGGATGATGCGCAAGCGTCATCGTTGCAATTCGAGTGAGTTGTGCTTATATTATAGCTCATCACCTACTTCCTCCGCTCATGTCCGTTCTTTATGCTTCTAGTGGCTGCCCTTATATCCGTGAAGACGGGAGTCTCGATTTGCTCTTGGAAGCGAAATTGGTGGAACCGAGTAGGAACCCCGATTGTGTCTTCATGTGAACGAGGTAGCCTCGTCTCCTTCATATGTCCACTCTCACGCCTGATTGAACTGTAGTAGTACTGCGTCTTGATAAATTTATAATGGATATATGTACAAACCTGGAACTGATGTTTCTCGGGATACGCTCGCCTCTATCTACGACGTTGATCGCCACAGCTGACATTATTACCAATTCTATTGGATTTTGGTCAAGTGCTCACCATGGTTTCTCGCTATACAGTGGTCGTTTGAACTGATCATCCTTGAAGACACATTCGAGTAAGCTGGAAGAAATAATACTGCCCAACACATGATATGGATAGCCTGCTAGGAGATTAATAATTAGTATAAAACGCCAAACTCAACAGCGGCAGCTCAGTTTCAATCCCACCTCCAAAGACACCTCTCCTCTCTTGTCCTCCATGCGATCCCAGGGCCACCATTTTGAGCGTTGCAATTGCCCCAATTCAAACCTTCTGTATCGCTCCAGGCACTAGTGGGAAGGCTTTATCCTTGAAGGCACCGGAAGAGGGTGATCCATCATAATGAAGGGTTCCTCGCGTACAGTAGGGATGTGCCACTAATTGTACTTGGTATGGTTCGAAACCCCGCAGGTATTCGACCAACGAGCTTTACTGGAGAAGCTTCCGCCCATTGCTGAATCTGTGCCATTGACCATTCAATTACAACATTGACAAATGATATTAGTTGCCAAGGTTTGGCCCTCTCTCCTTGGTGAATAGTTGAAATTCACCAGTCCCAAATGTTGACTTGCGACCCATGCGTCAACCATTTTGTGCCAGCCAGTTGACTGCCCCAGCTCGTAGGTTGTTTCGGTGGTGCAGGGCGCAGTGGAGAGAACAGAGCATTAGGTGATAACCTCGAACGATAAAGTATCAACTGATCGACCCTAGAAATTCTTCGGAAGTTTAGAAGAAGACGATGCATATGGCAGTCGGAAATTTAGTTGCCAAGAGAGTAATCTGATAGCAGGTGTTTCGGTTGCAGCGCCACGTGCGGGCAGTTGGTCAATAAGTTATCGTGTACTGAGCTGCAGTGGTAAAGACGTGACGCGCGTTTTCTTTGTAGTTTTGGTCAACCCGAGACTTGAGTCAGAAGTTGCATTATAATCCAGCGGTGGTTTCAAATGTCAATCTCCAGCAGGTCATCCGTTGTATCTTATCTTATCTTGTGATGTGGTAGGCGTAATTCTTTAATCCTTCAACATCTACTTGGATATATCTTCGCAGATGGCTGGTTCAGGGGATATAGAATACCGTCAAATATTGAGAAATTCATAAGAGCACTTGGTGACATTGAACAAAATTGGTTCTGTTACGATAGCGGTATTCAACCCCACAGATAAGCGTCTGTCGGTCCGTCCGCATACCTCCCACCCTTCACAGGATGCTTATCCATCAGTCCACTAATCTCCTCGATCTCTTCCTCAGACAAGATGATGGCCCCGGCCTCGAGGTTCTCCTTAACGCGTTCGGCCTTTCCGGATCCCGGGATGGGGACGATCTGGGAGCCCAGTGAAGTTACCCATGCGAGGCACAGCTGGGCAGCGGTAACGTTCTTCTTCTCGGCCATGGCCTTATTGTTTAGGAGTTAAGATCAAGGAGAAGATCAGTTTGGAAATAGTTAGGCGAGGGTTGGTATACTACTTACTACGATGGTGTCCACGATCTTCTGATTATGATCAACCACCTGGACAAGAGAGAAGGGGTAAGCGAGCGCTCTCTCGAAGACATTCAACGGATCGGATTCTCGCGTGAACACACATCGTCTCGAAGCCTAGACAGGTGCCCGCGCATATCACCCTCTGCAAGATCTGACTTCTTCAGCTTCCCAGTCAAGAAACCCCTGCCGAGCGGCCTATTCGATGTTATATTCTATAAGTTGCAAGGTCGTCATGAATAGCGTTCACGAACGCTTACGAGTAAGCCACCACCGAAATTCCGAGCTTCTGCGTAGTGGCGATGACCTTCTTCGTCTCCTCTTCGTACGACCAGGGCGATACCTCGATCTCCACGGCGGCCACACCAACGATCTAGAGGGGCACAATGTTTTCGTTAGCATCGGTATCAGCGCGGTGTAAGTAGATCAGGTCTACCTTATTGGCCCTCTCAACCGTTTCCGCAGACACCTCCGACAACCCAATATGATCGAACTTTCCCTCCTTCACCAACTGCTTCAGGGTCCTCATCGTGTCCTCAACGGACACCCTCGGGTCTATCCTTGCACATTCAAAGAGATCCATGCGCTTCTTGCCATTTAGGGCGGCGTTGCACGCGTCCACACTGCGGCAAAGGTTGTCGGCACTCGAATCGGGCGCTAAATCATTGGCTCCAACACCTCCCTGTTATGGGATACACTCAGCATTTGATGCGAGATACTCGATAGGAATTTGGCGCACCTTGACGGATAAGAACGTCCTATCCGCCAACTCTGGGTACTTGTCAAAGAACCTGGCGATAAGGTGGAGGTTGGCCTCTCGAGGGTTGGTGCCATAAAATTCTGACGAGTTGATAAAGAGTTTTTGACCTCGAGGAACGGACGAGATGGCCGTCTTGATGGTCTCGAAAGCCTGTTCGTCCGAGATGGGGATGGGGTTCACCCAGGCTGTGAAGGTGTTTAAAATTGTGCGTTGAAAAGGGAATGAGAAGGACACGCACTCATCATCATCAACCCGAATCCAATCTTATAGATCTCAACATGTGATGCCGTACCGCCAAGGCGGACACTTTGGGGCTCAGCGGTCGCCATGATGGTGAGAGTAGTTGATATGAGAGTAGGTGTAATAGGAGAGAGATATTGATATGAGAGGGAAGAGTGTTGTAAAGAGTGCATCTGTGCCAATTTTTGTAGGTTTTTATATGCCATGGAAGCGGTCTGCGACGGGTCTGGTGGAGGTCATGGTGGAGGCTCTAAAGTTCCGCGGGTCCCGTCGTATTCTTGGCCAATGAAGTCGTATAAGAAGCTGAGTAAATATATATCCGTATCTTCCATGCACATGTCCCACCTGGGGCTCGGCAGTCAGCATCAGTGGGTTGGTTGTTATTGGTCGAACGCCAACGCGAACATTTTGGGCCCTAGGTTCGCCGCTTTCCTCCGCGAACACGTCGATTCTCCACGTCCCATCCTTCAAACTTGATACCAGCACTCATTCCTCAACTCCACCGCTCCTTCTCACTCTAATCGAGCCAAATGACGCGCGCTACACGTGTTTTTAGCGTTGCTGTCGTTGCAACCGTTCTTTATGTGCTGGCACTGCTCTCGGTGCTACCCATCCCGCTCTTATCCCAATCATCCATTGACCAGATTCTCCCTGTCGTACGTCCGCCCCTCCTACCACTCTAATCCTTTCCATGCTGAACAATTGCTCGTATAATAGCTCCCTTGGTGGCTACTGGTCTCTTTTGGAGCATATTCACTGTGGACTCTAGGCTGGAATGTCTTGACGATTCGGGACTGTCCAGAAGCGTACCACGAGCTTATGACCGTAAGTAGAAAGAAAACCCGTCCCGGAATATCCCGAGATGTTTTTGAACCTTCGTCCTGATGCAGGAAATATCGGCGGCCAAAACTGACCTTCGAGCAAGGGGTGTCACCGTTGACTGATGCGTCCATCTGGCACGACGTATCGTTGACATCTATCTTTGTGACTGTGCAATATAAAAGGTTTATCAGCACCGGGCCCTACTTTGATTATAACCCCCTCGTCTATGCAGCCACAATGAGATGGCTCGGTATCCGGAGCCCCTAGCGTTATCCTCTTCGTATATGCGCCAGTGCTTGTAGTGGAAACACTGAGTTACCCAATCCCAGATTTAAGGCCGTATTTCCACACCAGTCAACTTTCGCCTCCTGCGACAAAGGCTGAACAATATTCTTTGCTTAACCTCAACTCCCACGTTCTGCTTATGTGCTCTATTATATTGGAGGTATATTGTAAGACAGCCAAAGCATATATCTTCCCATTGTTTCAATTGCCACTTGCTATGGCGCCAAGCTTACGACCATTGTATGCGGTATTGAAATTGGCATGTATCAGCAGAATGGGTGCGCATCGCCAGTTCAGCAGCCGGATTTCAGACGGTCCGCCAATCGTTTGATCTCTGTTAACACAGATCACCCCGACCATATTTGCTTTCGGCGCAGATCCGATTCAGCAATCCACATCCCTGGACGATGTCGGTGGCACGCATGGCATCTCCGTATACGATACTCACCTCTTCCTGCTTGCCGCATATACCATCTCAGCCATACTGCAGTCCAATGGGCTCCATCCTTCTGACACCATGATTAACGAACTTTCTCATCCTGGTCTTTCTACGGTGGAGGCAAAAGTATGGCGATATATGGCAATAACATCGGTCCGCATCTACGAAAGGCGATCTTTGTGGGGAGAGAGGAAGACTAGAGCTTGAGAAGAGTTTAGCGCTGTGCGGGAGTAGCAAAGACGGGTGGGTGGGAGGACGGCTCCCAGGCGATGCATAAGAAGGATGCTCGAGTGGCCGCTGCAAGAAGGGGTGAAGGCCATGAGTTTCCTTCTTCTTTACTGCGGAGGCTTAACTTCGCCACTAATGATTGGCTTGATAGCGAACGTTCCACAATGAGTTGATTGAGCTCCTACTCCTCAGCTGATTAAGTTCATGGTTCTCGCAGCGTCAATACGGAAAGCCCACTCTACTCTAATAGAACAGGAGGCATGTCACCCTGACGGGCGAACCACGAACACGTTCAGAGGATGTCGGCCTTAGTATGTCGATCATACAATGCATTCGGAGGATAAGAGACAATCCGAACGTAGCGTGATGACTGCTTCTGAAACAGGAGCAGTGTAATTTTCTGATGTTCCGCCGTCGCGTTACGATCGATTGAGCTATTCTGCGAATGAATTGGACACTAAGTGGTTGTCCCCCGTATACTGGTTCGGATAGTTATATCGGGGCCTGAGACTTATCGCCAGACTACGCAACCTACTCCCGTTGGTCGTTGGTCTTTGTCATCTAATTTGAATGCTAATCAACCGGAGCTACTCTCCATCTCGGATGTTCTCGCCGCCATTCAACACGGGGCTTATGCGACTACCAAGGGCTCACTTGACACCACAGCACCCCATTGTGAAACAACCTGCGAGGGGTGATCACAGGTGATATTTGTGCTTGACCGGCAGGCCAAATACCCAGCGTGTCACGAATCCGATCTTCGACCAGTGACTGCTCTACAACCTCTCGAAGCGGGAATACGTCGGACAGAGCGAAGTTGACATCGACTCGCTCAAGTTGCCTCAACGCAGCGTTTAGTGATAATCCGTCGTAAGGTAGATATTGACCCCAATATCATCATTGTAATTCAAAACATGATTTAATCGGGCAACATCCAATCAATTTTTCGTAATCTTGTAGATTTATGTAATATAGTGGGCTGTTTGACTTCCTCACGGCGGATGGAATTCCCGCAATTTAAATCACTGGACCCACAGCAATGCGGGCTTATACCAGCTGGAACACGGGTTCTGAATCCGTTAACCTATTCCGTCTGAAGCGGGCCACACGTTGGAGTGTTATGAGCACTCGGTACTTGTTATTATAGGAGATAAGACGGGATGCTCTTTCGTGGGTAATATTTCGTTGTATGCAGAAGTCTAGGAGAGACTTAAAGATATCCGCCATCAATCACGATCCTCTTGAAGTTGTTCCAATGGTGGTCCATCATAATCCCTGTAGAAATTGACATTTGTGTAACCGGCGCTTCATACATAGATGCCAACCCAGTTACTACTCACCTAGCACATATAAAATGACTTTGAGGTCCCAATTATTCTCACTCAACTTCAGAAAATCGAGGTAAAACTTGTTAAATCCTGGATTGTCGATGGGAATTGGTTTCATGCTCAATGAGGACGCTATGATGGCGTCAATATCGTCGTCTTCATCATGCTTCACATGGACCTCGGCCCCATCGTTCGGGACGAAAGTCGCCCCTACTCCGAATGGTAGCAAGAAGAAATCGCGAAGAGATCGGAAAAAGCCGGTATTGAGCCCTGGGTTCGTGATCTCCTTAGACCATTGGATCGGGAGGATATCGCTGTTCCAGGAGAGAATTAAAGCAGTGCGTCAGGTTTCATACTTTGCCTCTATGTAAATGTGCGTACTCGTGGGGCTCCCTACGATACGCTCTAAAGGGCGGTCCTCTGGCCACACTCCAGTGGTCTGTCCAGACCCGTGGAACATGGAACTTCCTATGAGACAGCAAGAACGAGATAAAGTAACTCCATAATAGCAATCAAGATACAAGGTATGCTGGGCTCATACATCTCGTCCGTGGTGTGCATGGCAATCAATTTATGCAAATCGATCGCTTGGTCCATTGTGAAAGGGAATACACAGAGTGACGAGATCACTCCCCGAGTAACCCGGTCTCTGATAGGCTTGGGAAGGCTTTGGTACCTGTTTACTCTGTCGCCGGCCATTTCTCTCTTGAAAGCTTTTAGCTCCCGGTCTTTCCAGGCAGTCGCAGAGCCGGTTAGTTCATCGAGCGGCGGGTCGATCCATTCTAACCAGATCCTTCGCACCAACATCAGGAGAAGTTCTCATCCACTAACAACAAGCAGGGGAGAATGCTAAGACCTACCTCTTCATTTCTGTATCAGGTGAGTTCAACTTATTTGTCGGCTTTGCTGATCTGAGCAGCTGGTCCCTGTCGAGGCTCATCCGGATGATGGCATCGACCACTTTCACCTCCCTGGGCTCATCGAATTACCCAACGACAAGATCCGACCAAGCGGGAGGGAGGTAGTGGTATTTACCCTTACTCATACCCTCGACGGGAGGGTAGAGCTCTCTATTCATCCGTAGGTGCACCATCCCATGAGCTTACCACTCGCAGAAGGCAAAGAAACGGAAATCTCACAGTGGAGTGTACATCAATCGAAGGATCACCCAGAGCACACGTGGTCGCGTCTCCCCCTTGAACCAAACGTCTATGTCATGGTTCAAGATAGGCGAGTATGTTGGCCGGTACGAATCTCGCACCACAAGTTTTTCGATCAGTCCCGCAAGCTCAGCGAGTCCTTCTCGAGTATCTCGCTGGGATTTCTGGATGGCTTGACTGCATATCACAAGGTAAAGTGGATATTGTTAGACCGATAAGGTAAATCGGATAAAGACTCACGCGGATAGGTATTGTAGTGAGGGCACAGAGCCCGAAGGGGATAATCCGGCCATGTCGAGAGTGCTCATGGACAGTACAACGAGCACCGGAGCCAAAAATAGTGACCAAGCGACTTTCATGGACGGAAGATGTGAGAGGCTGCAGCGGATACGAAGGGGAAATCATTACAAGTAAGATAGGATTTCACCATTTATCGACCAGGTGAAACACGTATTAAGCGAGAAGAACAACCGGGAGAGCATATGCAAAGTTGCTATGTGTAGACAGCATAACATCAACATGATGAAACGTAATAATGTTAACCGAATCACCAACGCAATCGAACGTATTCTGACAATAATACCAGCACAGAGACAGTCACCGAAACAACTCATTGGAAATCCAAGCCAGGGTGGGGCTCCTTATGAATGTTGAAACGATGGATCACCAGATAGGGAATATCTATGCTCTCATCGTGATAGACGTCGTAGTCAGGGTTTTGCTCTATTCGATGTGCCGTACTCGATCGCATTGGCAATCGCCTGCGTCATGAGCCGGAAGGTGATTGGGGCGTGAACGACCTTTTTTTGGGGCGACGCCGGGCTCGGCCGTGTCGAGGGCTTCAATACGAGAAGCTGACAACCCGATGGTCGATGCCCAAGATGTCCAAGACGGCGTGCGTGTCGGTGAAGAGCAGAAAATGCCGAGCTCCGGTTGCTCAGCAGTAAATTGGACCTACTCGTCGGGGCGCCCATCAGTGAATAAAGACTACAAGTCGCAATTTAGGCAGGTTATCCCGGGAAATAGCAATATGCAATACTCAATGGCCAGAATCGATCAAGGTGTTAGTGGCCATCATATCCTGTCGGACCTCAAAGGTCTAGCCTTCAACGAGAAATAAGACAGCAGCATAGCGCCACTAAAAATTCCCTCCAAGTAGCAGCCTGCCAGCGCGGTTGGTTACACAAACCCGGTCGGACTTGTCCTTCCAAAGGAAGTTAGCGATCCTCAGCGTGGGCCTCGGCTCCTCTCTGGCGAGGGCCGCGATGCGGTGCGTTCCACGTGATCTGGGACCTACAGCCCGGGCTACGAAGGGATTGGGCTAGTCGGTCAGAGGTAGCGGGCGTCGGGATGCACATTAGAGAAGGAGCTTGTGGCCATAAAAAGGATGGGGTCGCCGAACTTGGCTTCTCTGGAAAGATTTGAGGTTGGATGAGGCAATGAAATGTGCATGATTAGTCGAGAGAGAACAGCTATCGATCAGGGTCGTGTCAGAGATTGAATGGATGTCCATAACACCTCTGGCTCGTAGGGCAGTTTAGTAGCTGATATGTTGATGCATGCAGAGGTATAAGAGTAAGAGGGGGTCTCCTCAGTGGGGGATTGGTGAAATGGGGAAATCTAGAGAAGCGCTAGCAGACACTGTGCAGCGGCGAGTTACGATCACGGCAGTGTCGATAACACGCGTAGGGCGTGCCGTTTCGAAGTGATCTAAGGAAGAAAGTTGAGGAATAAGTGGGCTTGAACGTGGAATCGACGTGAGCGTCGCGTCGACTAGTGACGATGCCTCGCTCCCTGACGTATGCACCGCAGAGATACGTGTACTTGACTCAACATTCTGTGCAGCTGAATGGCGGACAAACTGACGGGACCCGCCCACGGGACCCGCAAGAATTCAGAGCTACCATCGCCATCGGGACCTCCACCGTACCTCCACCACAAACCCCTTCTATCCGATGCACATATAAAGGGCCCAAAAACTGGGTACAGAGCTGGGAATTCATTAGCTCTCTTCCTCACATTTGAAACATCCCACTCGTCTCAATCCACTCTTTACACCTCCCATCATCATGACAAGTGTCCACCTTGGCGGTACAGCATCACATGTCGAAATTTACAAGATCGGGCTCGGTTTGATGATGATGAGTACGTGGTCTTCCCATTCTTTCCTGGCTCATATTGCTAAAAATCTTTTACAGCGGCAGTCCCCATTCCCATATCCGATGACCAAGCCTTTGAGGCAATCAAGACCGCCATCTCATGTGTTCCTGAGAATCAAAAGCTCCTTATCAACTCGGCGGAATTCTATGGTAGGAACCCTCGAGTGGCCAACCTCCACCTTGTCGCCAGGTTCTTTGACAAGTACCCAGAGTTGGCGGATAGGACGTTCTTATCCGTTAAGGTGCGTCAATTTCCCGTCCAATGTTGTAGTTCAGGAGCTAAGTGTATTTCGTAACAGGGAGGTCTTGGGGTCAGCGACTTTACACCCGACTCGAGTACCGACAATCTCCGTCGCAGCGTGGACGCATGCAACGCCGCACTCAACGGTAAGAAACGCATAGATCTCTTCGAGTGTGCTAGGGTAGACAAGAGGGTGCCCATTGAGGAGGCGATGAAGACCCTGAAGGGGTTCGTTGAAGAGGGAAAGTTTGATCATATAGGGTTGTCGGAGGTGTCTGCGGAGACGATCGAGAAGGCCAATAAGGTGGATCGGTTTTCTTTGTGCCGCGCTAATACCAGTGCTAATGACTGCAACGAAATTCTTTAGATCGTGGGTGTGGTCGCTGTAGAGATCGAGGTATCGCCTTGGTCGTACGAGGAGGAGACGAAGAAGGTCATTGCCGCCACACAGAGGCTCGGAATCACCGTTGTGGCCTACTCGTAAGGGTGCACGTACCTTGTCGACGACGACCTTGTCACTGAAGGGATATAACGTCTTAGGCCGCTTGGCAGGGGCTTCCTGACTGGAAAGCTCAAGAAGTCAGACCTCGCGGAGGGCGACTGGCGTAGCCACCTGGCTAGGGTTCAGGACAATGTGCGTTCAAGCAACAATGCGACCCATCGTTAGATTTGCGAGTCCACATTCGCTCACTCTCTCTTCCTCCCTCTCTTGTCCAGGTGGCCGATAATAACCAAAAGATCGTCAACGCCCTGATGGTAAATAGTGTACCAAACCCTGACTTAACTATTTCCAGACTGATATCCTCCTTGATTTTGATTCCTAAACGATAAGGCCATCGCCGAGAAGAAGAATGTCACCGCTGCCCAGCTGTGCCTCGCATGGGTAGCTTCATTAGGCTCTCAGGTCGTCTCCATCCCGGGATCCGGAAAAGCCGCTCGAGTTAAGGAGAACCTCGAGGCCGGCGCCATCATCTTGTCCGAAGAGGATGTCAAGGAGATCAGTGGATTGCTGGATAAGTATCCTGTGAAAGGTGGAAGGTATGCGGACGACCAGTCGGATGCACATCTGTGGGGTTGATCACAATCGCTGTTACCATGTAAAATTTTCCTGTTGTTTGATCCAATAATCTACGAATGCAATCCAAAAGAGTCGTGAGGCATTGGGATTTCGTTCGACATTGCATGAGATGGACTATGGTATAGTGGATGATGGTCTACTGGGGATCGATAACAGGAATCGCTGTCAGATTTGGTGTAGACTCGAAATCGGGTGTCTGGGTGTCCGGCGACTATTCGTCGATCGTACAACAAGCCATGGCATTGAGAATTATGTGGTTGAATGGAACATAGAACGGGAGCTCGTGATAGCCTGCCATTTTGATGCAACACCTGTGGGAGCAGCAGGGAGTGTTTGGATATCGATATTGGGCGAAATGGCTGCTGTTTCCCGGACTTGGTCGTCCACTCGTCGCATATAATAGCTCACGGATATGTTTCTTGAAAAGTGAGACGCCGAGTTTCCGCACCGCGGGAACACTGGAATCGGGTGTCGCACGGAATTGGGACTGGACTGCAGTCTACATCCATCATGCAAGCGCCTGAGATTTCCACCTTAGAAGCGCGACAAGACTCGACACCTCCCCCAGCCACATTATCTGAACTGACACCAGAACGTCCAGAGCCTACCACGATTGCTGAGGACAATAACGATGACATTGCCCCACCTCCCGTCACAACCAGCACGCGGCCGAGTCGCCCACAGCAACAACACAGTCGGGAGGTTTATGTGGAGGAGGACGAAGAGGACGAGCTCATTGACGATGACGATGGTGCTAGTCCGTCGAAGACCGTACCGCTTGTAGAACAGATGCCAGCAGTGCTCCATCCCGCTCAACATGCCATCGTCCCACCACCACCTCCCGTTGCCGACCCAGCGCTACAGACACCGCCTTCCTCATCTGTAGTACCACGAAAACGCGCCTACAAGCGGAAAGACAAGAGCATTGTTGGAAATACCACCTCTGTGGCCACTCCAGGCGTCCCTGGGTCCGACGACGCCGATGCACAGGCGAGCGCGAAACGCCGCCGCGTCAGGTCAGCTCCCAAGGCCACGTTGGAAGTGAAGAGGCAGGAACCAGACTTGCAACAAGACGCGGCGAGTCTAATGATGTGGAGGATGAATGAGGACGCTCGACCTGACTTGGATGCGAATCTACACCCCCAAGCGGCGGCGGCAGCGGCGGCAACAGCACCTTCGAATTTTACGCCTTATCAGACTATGTCGACCTCACCAGAGAAAAAGAAACGTGGACCGAGGGTAGGTGCAAGGGACGATCTGGAGAACGGCGGGAGCGTCAGTCAGTCGTCTGTACAGCCGCTGAAACGGAATAGGCGAGTTGATTGAAGCTTTCGCCAGGTAATTTGATTGGCTGACAACTTTGGTCGATCAGGTCCACCAAGAGTGGCGTGGCCGGCCCTCCGCGCCCTGAACGTGTCCCAGTAGACGATGGTGAATGAATTGTTGAAAGAGTCTCTCTACCTTGACTAATAATTCCTCATTTTCGTTGTAGGCTACTCACATGACTCCTACCAATCCACCCACGCAACCTACGCCGAACAAAACTTCGCTCCCTTTCTCCAGCACCAACCCGATACCTATATTCCATCCCACATCGATCTCGCCCACGTGGTCGACCTCGATCAATTCCACGTCCCAAAAGACATGTCTCCTGACGACCTCCCTTCCCCTGTCCTCGCCGCAGCGCCACTCCGGCCCTTGCCATATACGACTAACGCCGTCGATCCAGCGAATAGTGGGATGTGGAGTTGGTATAATGGTCCGCTCGACAAGAGGAGATGTCGAACTTGGGGGAAGGTGGCAAGGACGATTCGGACGATTGGTGGGGGGACGTTCTTGGCCAAGACCTGGATCGGAGGTTCGTCTTCTACCGTCTGTCGTATCACCATGTCTCGATTTGCTTACCCCGGCTGATAATTCTCTTAGACGCGCACTCAGAGATTGAACATGTCAGACCACCTCCAACTCTCATGCTCGAGCATCAACACCAACACCAACCACCTGCGATCTCCTCTGCGGTTAGCAAAGCATCCACACCGGTGCCTGGCAAACCTTCAAAGCCAAGAAAACCTCGGGCACGTAAGAACGTCAACAATGGAGATGCTGCACTAGCTGCAACCGCAGCAAGTTCGTCGGTGGTCTCAGCCGCCCCCACACCTCCCATTGTCAAGCCTCAGAACGGCATGGCCGATGCTGCGCACGAGTTGGAGATGTTGGCTGGTGGGACGTAAAGTGTAAGTATCTCGATGGACCCTATCTTTATTATTAGCTGTTGGAGAGAAAACGTTCGTTGGTATTGCTCGCATGCTTGTCAAATTGCACAAGCTTATCAATGAGGTCCGCTTGTATGTGATAATATCCGCTGAGTAGTCCGAACACATCTAGCAATGCTACTGAGACCACCACATCCAATCGACGAATGTTATCACTCGTTTGATTACATACATGACAAAGGGATATTGATATAGCCTACTCCAACCTGCGCGGTCTATCGGGTCAGGCCGGAGACATTCAAGGAACGGCTTGCCAGAGCTTGGAAGACTGTGAACAGTGAAGTCGGTAAGAAACATCACGACCAGGGAAGAGACCTCAAGCCTGATAGCGGCGAGGGATGAGTCTGCAGTCCATCCTTCGGGGTTGCCCATCATGCTCTTGCCGATTGCCACAACGTCCTGTGGTATCCCTTGCATGTATCTGATCTTGTATGATGGTGCCCTACCGATCTGATGTCAACTTTGGGGCCGTGATTGTCGCGGGACGATGTTCTTCGGGTGTTAAGTCAAGGCGAGCGGAAGCTGGAGCCTCTGAAGCCTCCTTCCAGTCGATAAGAATCCGCTTTAAGCTATTTGTTGTCTCTAGGAATCGACTTCTGAGTGTTTCAACCACAGCTGATGATGACGATGACCGCGTCATGGGACTGACACAGATGAGGTCAGAGTCACCATCGAATAATTATGCAAAGAAAGGAAAAGGTGTCCCAGGGAAGCCGCTCTGGGAGTAGTGGGAGGTCGAGAGGCCGACGAGGCAGCCTCCTGGTCCATTCCAGGCTTGCATGTTGAGCTCGTGTAGGGCAAACCATGAAGCAGCCAGGCACACACATCTGCATCTTGAAATTCGCCGAAGAACTGCCAAGAGCCGCGCTGCGGCCGGCCAACGTGGGATGATTCACGTGTATGCGAGATAGAGCCCTAGACTGTGATGGCACGAGCGCGCTGACGGTTGTTGCTGGCAAGCATCTGTTGACTGGCCAGCGAATTACGAGATTTATGACATTAGAGGGCTCAAGTACCATCCATGACGAACGAGTGCCATACACGCACCGGTGGAGACGGGCTCAAGAGAAGAGAATATAATGTGTGGCATGGTAATGACGAGAGAGGTGCATCGGGAAGAACCAAGTCCGGGCAACGTGCCCCCACCTACTTACTCGTCCGTGGCACAACCGCTCATCCACCCACTACTCCTTCCTATATCTGCTAGCCATCCGCATCGCATCGTTCACCGACTGATTGTCTGCGACAAACGGTATTCAGGGGCATCGATATCGGTTGGGTCTCCTTTCACGGCGTTTCAGCGTTTTGATTAGAACCGAAGACGGACTTCGCGCTCATCCATCCCATCCCTCTCGCCTCCCTTGTTTCTCTGTCGCCTACGCGACCCACACTTCCACACTCAACTTTCTGTTCCCTTTTCATTGTGAGGCGATCTCTCCTCTCGTCGCTGCCGATCCGAAGAAGGTTTTTTTTGGATGGGCAGCACTGCCGATTCTATTCCCGCCTGAACTCATCATAGACACTGACGCACCGTTTCCATCCCGCCTTATCAGCTTTCGTTCTCCGTTGGCGACTTAAATGCCAGTCTTCGGTGGTCTCTTCTCCTCCAAAAAGGACAAAAAAGCTCCATCACCAGTCCCATCAACTGCCCTCCGAAAGTCATCCTCCCCTCCCGCTCCTTCTCCGCCTCCCAAAGGAAATGATGAGTCGGGTTCCCGTCAGTTCACACCACGGAAGAGCCTCGCTCTCTTGGACCTATCCGACGCGAACACGAATGATATTCCTCCGACAAGCCGCCCGCGGGAAGTCCGAGCGAACCCGAACTCTTCTCCAGCACACTATGACGATCGTACCGAGGAGCATGGACGTCAACCTCGTTCCCAGACCAACGACTATCTCTTAAGCTTGCAATTGTACAACCAGGTCCAATCCTCCCCTCCATCATCCAGTGGGAATATGTCGAATAGGAACGCCAACTCATCGCGTAACAACAATCCCAAGTCGATACCCCCTTTACTCCCAGCAGTCGCGTTAGACACGTCACCGATCAAGATAGACATGGGTGTCTTTGATAAAGAGGATGATGAGGATAATCGGCCACTTGGCACGCGAGCCACGACGACAACCAACTCTGAGCCCCCACGTCCCCCCAATCAAACGCACCAAACATCTCACAGCGCATCGGACGACCTTCTTCCTCCATCACGCTCCATCTTCGCACGCTCCAACGGTGGCGGCGGATCCCGAAGTCAGAGTGTTGACCTGAACAAGGATGATGACAGCATTAGGGGTTCGACGCGTTCGCTCCCTCTTGATTCCGGCCCTCGTCGACCACGGCCGGCTCTCTCTGGTGTACTTACGGACACAGAGAACTCGCCACCTCGGAAGAGTATGGCTTCCCCCATCTCGCCCAACGATATATCCTCACAACCATTTGCGCTAGAACGATCCGTTAGTCCCACATCATACACCTCCAACACTACAACCACCTCGTCGCGTCTCCTAAAATCAAAATGGAACAAGGACAATAAGGAGACATTATTGAAGCTTGGCTCTAGCCTACAGGAGCCAATTCAGCTCAATCCCGAATCCGAGTCGAAAACCCCACCTCGGAAGACGCATAAGGAGAAGGAGAAGAGTGGAGGAGGAATGTTTAGCTTCATGACACGAGATCGAAAGAGGAGTGCTATTGGACCTAACCCGACCATCCCGCCATCCACGGGGAGGCCCTCCCTCTCCGAATCGAAATCTGAACCTAGTGTCCCATCGAGTGCTGATGGTCTGGGAGAGGATAAATATGAATTCGTTCCTCCGGTGCCAGCTCTGCCTCCTTTACGGCCCGTCCCTGTCGGACAAGAGTTCACACGGCCGTCTCAGGCCAAAGGCTTCGATCCTCCAGCGAGGAGAGGGAAGCTCGTACCCGCACCGCCACCGATCAGTACTGCGGTCAGCCCGCCAAGTTCGAAAGTAGATGTTGTCAAATCGCCGACCAACACAGTCAAGTCGCCAATTAATACGGTTGAGCCTGTGGCGAAGGAGGGAGAACCTGAGGGCACTTTTGAGTTGAAGAGCTTCCGGCATGTCAGGCCAGTATCTCCAGGTCCGAATTCAGGGGTGGCTGCGCCCGGGACCGGGACGAACGGTAGGAGTGAGTTTAAAAGTTCTGCTTGCTAAGATTGAAGGAGCTAACTGGTGATTCCTCGTTTAGCCTCTCCAGGCCCTTTCCAAGGCCTTGAGCTTATCACAGACCCATCGAACCCGCATTCTAGACCCAGGCAAGGTAGTGTGGGCTCGGATAGCGGAAACAAGACGACAGTTGCGGCATTTCGACAACGCCGAACGAGCGCGGAGTTCACCAAGACCGCAAGGAGGAGTACGGCCGACCTCTTCGAGGACAGTGTCTCGCCATCAAGTCCTGTTATTGTCACAGGAGGAGCGGCGTCGAGGCAAGGAAGTTCGGCTTATCTCCCTCTACCGGGTCCGCCCGCGCCTCCTCCACCCGTCCTCGAGATGCCTATACCACCGTTTGTATCGAGACGAACTGCGTCTCCTAGTCCGTCGACTTTGTCAGCAGGGAGGCCAAAAAGCGACGCGCCTCAGCGACCACCTCGGATGAACCCGCCGTCTAGTGTGAGGGGTGCTTCCCCTATACCCACTGCCAGGCCTCAGGTCGCCGGCGCTTCTCCCGCGCAAAGACAGGTCAAGTCTGCGTACGGAAAGCTTTACGAGGCGAATAGCTCCTCTTCGTCCGAGTCCGATGATGAAGATGAGGATTCCGACGACGATGCGCCTTTGGCTTCGAAGCGTCCCGGAGGCGTCGTATCTGGTCAGAAGAAAGGGAAAGGGGACAGTGAGGTGGAGAGGAAGACGACGATCACGCAGAAGTCGTTGGGTGGCGGGCCTAAAGGTCTATCGACGCCTACACTAGTTCTGGATGTAGGTTCACCAGTGATTCAGGAGAATGACTCTGGGACGTTCAGGAGACAACAGCAACGGGTGCCAGGCTCGATCCTTCCACCGCCTCGCTCAAGCAGCCTTTTCGCAGAGACGAGTAAGACCCGTGTTGGTGGGGGTGACATTGGCCATGGGTTCAAGTCCAGCGGCCCGATCTATATTAGGCCCAAGGGCAGCGATGCTGGGCATTCCACCGGCGTTCCTGCTTCGTCGGCCTCTTCTTACTCGACGTCGTCGCGAGGCGCCGCTCGTCCTCCTCAATCTGTGAACTCGTCCCTCTCCAAAATGACTGGCTCAGCTGCTGTGGGATCTAGAGCTACAAGCGTAGCTGACTATGGTGCGCCACTAGCATCATACGCTTCATCGAAGGGATCTAGGTCCATGTCAGCCTTCATACCGTTGTCATCAACCGCATCTTTGGATCAGCAATCTCCACCCAAGGGGAAGAAGAAACCGGTCGTATCGAGGTCGAGGAAGGATTCTGAGTCGGATTCGACGGAGGACGATGAGGAGGAAGGGAGTAGCAGCGATGATGATGCGCCGCTGAGTAAGAAACCCGGCTCAGCAACAACGGCGATGCCGCCTAGAGCCGGGAGCCTGTTGTCGATGCGAAGCACAGCTCCCAGCGCGACTGCGAACGGATGGGGATCTGGAGCGAAAGGTTCGTCCAGAAGCGACCTCGGCCACGGCGCCCCGATCTCGAAGAGGAATGGCTCTTCCCCGCCGATACTAGCGGCACGGAGTAATGGGGCGTCTTCCTCGTCGCCGACGTCTCCAGCTTCACCTCCTTCGAGTCCAATCGCTCGACCGCCGAGGGATGCACGTCGGCCACCCCCTAGTGCCGCATCAGTGGGTTCTCTGCCATCTTTAGCTTCCAATGCGACCATCACCAACAATAATCGCGGCGCACTGAATCTGCGTTCAACCTCGGTTGATCATGTCCCTGGAATACTCTCCAAGGGCCCACAATCGCAACAGCGGTCTGCCATGGCAAACAATGTACAACCCCCATCACGCCCATTTATCACCGCTGGATTGTATTCGTCTAGCCCAGGTGGTAGCTCGAATGGCGATAGTTACAGCTCCAGTGGTCGTGGCTTACCGTTGACGCCAAGGGATGGGAGTGAGCTCGGAACAACCAGCGGGAGCAGCGCGTTGGGGGCAAGTATGGGCAGGAGAAGCGGTGAATCGACGATACCTAGCGGGCGGGGCGTGCCAGGCGCCGGGTCTGCGGCGACGCATAGGAGGAAGGGGAGCGTTACGTTTGAGGACACTGTTAAGATCGAGAATTCCGTTGCTGGAGATGGTGCGGCAACTGTTGACGAGGAGCAAAAACGTAAAGAGAGAAGGAGAAGCGAGGCCAAGACTGCTATTCAGGTCCGTATCTGCTTTTCGGTTTTGGTATATCATGCTGACCCGAGTATGGATGCGCAGATGGGAAATGCCATCAACGGACCTCCACCCATCGTATCCGACGATGACGACGACGACGTGTATCTCAAGCAGCGGCACCCCCAGCTGCAACTTCCCAAGATGGGTGCGGGGATGAACATGAATATGGGCTGGGATCCTCAATTATACATGCTCCTTCAGGCGCAACAGCAGCAACAACAGGCGGCTCAGTTGATGCAGATGAACATGTCCACCGATCCAAACTTTGTAAACGCACACCAACAGGCCATGCTCTACGCGAAACAGGCATATCAACTCAGTGTCGCGCAGCAAGCTATGGAAGCCGCAGGCGACGAGTGGGAGCGTTCCAGCAACATCGGTGGGCCTGCTGGGAGCGTCATCAGCGGCTATGGAGGCGCTCCTTCTATCAGTGGAGGCTTGAACCTACCTTCCCTAAATCCATTGACGATGGGCCTGGGAGGCATGGGAATGGGGATGTTGACACCGACGGGGATGGGGATGCCTGGCATGTCCGGTTTGAATCCTATGATGCTGGGCGGTGGTATGCCGATGTTCTTCCCCAACGCCACACCTGCTGGATCAGTCTATGGTGGTGGGTCAGTCTATGGTGGCGGGTCGGTTGCTGGTGGTTCTACGTATGGTGGCGGTGGCGGTCGGAGGTCGAGGAATCTAAACAACATGGGATTCCCAAGCTCGGCTTCTAGTTATGGCGGTCCTGGTGAAGAAGCGTCTCCGAAGAGCCGGGCGCCGCGCGGCCGGACGAATACATCCCCAGGAAATGCACCTTTCCCTGTGCATCATCGTGGAGCGGCACCTGTCGTACCAACGCAGCCACATTCGCCTCCACCCCCTTCGAGCTGGCGGAATGAGCGATAGTCCTAAATTCGGATACTCAGTTCATTCCGCGCCAGCTGTCTTGTCTTGGGTTATACAATACTTTATGGACTTGAACGCTCCCTGACTTTCGAATCATGATCGACTTTTTTCGGGACCCTTCGAACTTATTGATCCTGTTTTTTCTACTTCGGGACACCATATCCTTCCTTCTTCTCTTACTTCTCTTTCCTGCCAACTCACTCCACTCCATCCATGAAACTCCCGCAATCTTTGTTTCATCTTGCACTGTCAGTTTCCCTTGTTACATTCTCCCATGATAATTAAGCACTTGTTAGTTTAGCTCACTTTATCGCCATATAGTTTTGTCAATCAAGGCAAACATAAGATATACCACATCTCAACCGGTCTCGATTATGCATATGTGTACAATGACGGGCGTGGGTGAACATCAAACTGACCGGCAAATGTTCGCACCTTCACAGCTGAACGAGCAATCTCCAGAAGCTCGGCTGCCCCCGGACACGAGGATGAGCCTCTTCTCGAGTCGCTGTGTCCTCTGTCGCTTTCGCACCCTAGCCATTCATGAAGAAACTCCTTGGCACCTTTTCTCGTCGGCATCGTCATGGTCAAGCCAGCACGAGCAACAGCGATGCCCCTCAGGAAGGAAAGACGCCCGACAACAACCCACGACCACGGGCGCCAGAACTAGAAAAGCAGCGTGCGTCTCTTGAACCCGTGAAAACCAGTCAAGATGGAAATGTTACAGATCGAAACTTAGTACCGGATATGGGAGCGAGCGTTGATCCCGCTGGCCAAGGGTTGGAGAGTTCACCAATTATCTCGCATGCCAATCGCTCACATTCAGTGTAGGAGCAAGACTAATCTCACATCAGCCAGTCGCTATCTACTGGGCGGTACAAAGATATCTCTCAGTACACTTCAGGCCATTGCAGGACTTGTCCCTATTCCATGGCTAGGGTCGGCAATCGGCGCGGCGATCCAGGTTATAACCGTCGTGGAGGTTTGCCATCAATCCTTCCGTAAACTCAAACGTATGTTGATGTTCGTGGCCCCTTCCATATGTAGGCCGTTTCCAGCAACAGCAGTCAAAGCTTGGCTCTGCAGGAGCGCACCTACGGTCTCATGGTTGTGGTGATTACGCCTCTCCAAGGAAAGTCTGAGGAAGAACTTTCACAAGGCAGCCTCAAGACAAGTATTGATCGCCTTGCTGGGTGAGCATCAAGCTTAAGTCTTAAGGCGCCAACTTCCCTAAGCCGTATGTATTGCAGTGACCTATCTGACATTGCGGATGACCTCCGGATCATCCGCGCAGATACCAACTTTCGTCAACTCTCAGCTCTCCCAAAAGCTATCTTAACCTATCAAGACATACAAGGGCGGATTTCAGACTGCTCCGCGAAGCTCGACTGGGCAATGAAAGTCTTCCAGGTATGTCCTAACCCGACCCACAAACGTTGTGAGCTTGATGGTAATGAGTTCCCTCTCTCAGGTCGAATCGCACCTGCAGTCTCGTCTGGATGACCTTCAACGTCACTCAGAAGTATTGAACGCAATTCGGATCATCGTGAGTTTAAGTATTATGTGAAATAGTCTTGCTGCCATTTAAAGCATGGCTTCTAGGACAATCGACTGGATGTAAACGCTCGGATAGGTATGCACGCTATGCCGTCATGGAGCCTCCTACAATTTCATCTGATTCCCTTCCTAGCTAAAGGGAATCTCCTCGAGCAGACCTTGAAACCGGCGGATGCGCTGTATAACTCCCATTCTCGCAAGGCAGCTTCGAGCTGTCTCGAAGGAACCCGCGTAGCACTACTTCAGCAGATAGGCGACTGGATCTACAACAACGATCCCGGCCAATTGCGTATGATGTATCTCTATGGTCTAGCTGGCACAGGAAAGTCCACGATCGCCGAAACCATCGCGAGATATTGCGCCGAGGCCGGGAACTTGGGCGCTACCTTCTTCTTCGCCCGAGACTATACCGAACGAAGAGAGGCAGTCAATGTCTTCCCAACCATCGCATACCAGCTCGCCAGTCTTGTCCCTAGCTTTCAGGAGAAGTTAGTGAAGACTGTGCAAGCGAATCCCGGGGTGTATCGATCTGGCTTGTTGGAACAACTGACAAAGCTGATTATCGACCCACTACGGGACGCTGTCGATGCACCCTCTCCATTGGTCTTCGTCTTCGACGCGCTTGATGAATGTGGTGACGCATCGGACGCTCAAGAACTCCTTAAACTCTTGGCATTCGCCATAAAGCAACTCCCTCCTCGCCTCCGTCTCCGCATTTTCATGACCAGCCGCCCCGAAGTATCGCTGCAGGCGGAGTTTGCCTCATCAGTTACAGGAGCGATCTCGCACGTGGCGGAACTCCACAACATAGAGGATCACATCGTCCAAGCGGACATCAGGTTATATCTGCACTCTCGCCTACAGACTCCGCCCGAAATTGCGACCGACGATGAAATCGAACGTTTGGTGAAGATGGCTCGCAACTTGTTCATCGTGGCGTCTACAGCGGTGAAGTTCGTTGAGGATTCATTTTATAGTAGTCTAAACGGACGTAAGGCTCAGCTCAAAGTGGTGTTATTAGCGGAGGACAGCTATAGCGATCCGAAGATGATTGTCAAAGCTACTATATCTGAGGGGATGGAGAGGGGGCCACCACCGTATCGTGCTCTCGATGCGATGTACCTCACGATTCTTTCGAAAGCTCTGCCGGAGGAACGCAACGCTTACCTCGAGGGTCGCCTCCGCTCCGTCCTCGGAGCCGTGGTCGTCCTGTTCGACACACTGTCCCCTAGGGCTCTGGAGGCGTTACTAGGATTGGAAACGGATACCACATCCGATACCTTAGAACGACTTCATTCCATCATTGTCTTCCCTGACCACGATCCTGACTCTACACCACTTCGGCTCATTCATCCGTCGTTCCCCAATTTCCTCACCACTTCCTCTCGATGCACCGATGTCCGGTTCTACGTGAATCCCGTAATGCAGCACTCACAGCTAGCACTTATCTGCCTGAACCACATGAACAACTTGCTGACGCGCGATATTTGCAACATTGGCTTCCTTCCTACCCTCAACTCAGAAGTGGAGGATCTCCAAGCCCAGTTGCGTGGCACGGTTCCACCCTACCTCCGTTACGCATGTTATCATTGGTCATCGCATCTGGCTCTCTGTAAGCCCGAAAGCGAGGCTAAAGATGAGCCTTACGAAGAAGTTACTCGGCAGTTGGCACGCGCGGTGGATACCTTTGTCTGCGCAAGACTACTGTACTGGTTGGAGGTGCTGAGTCTCCTCGGCCGTCTTGATACTGCTATTCCGCTCCTCAGGTTGGCTGAACGAGGCCTGATGGTAAGTCTTCACAACCTCTGCGAGTCTTGTTCATTGAGCTAAATCCAATATAGGGCATGCCAGACGTGTCGAACGACACCATCCCAGTACTCAAAGATGCTCAACGATTCGTTATGCGCTTCTTTGAGCCGATCAGTCTCGGCTCTGGATGTATATACTCTTCAGCCCTACCGTTTACCCCCAAATGCCGCCTCTACGACATCTACCAGTCGGAACTCCATGATACCGTGGTTGTTCGGCTTGGGCAAGAGATGGGATGGGACCCATGCCTACGAGTTGTGCGAGTAGGATCAGAGGTCTTCTCCATCGCGTTCTCTCCAAATGGTGATCGTCTCGCTTCTGGATCTGTGGACGGTGTAGTACGGCTCCTGGATGTGCAAACTGGTACAGTAGTTGGATCCCTCAGGGGTCACAGCGGATTGGTGCGCTCCGTCGTCTTCTCACCCGCAGGAGATCGGCTCGCGTCCGGGTGTGTTGACAAAACCGTTCGGATGTGGGACGTGCAGACGGGTGCTGAGGTTGCCACGCTCCAGGGGCACACCGACCAGATTTCCTCTGTCGCGTTCTCTCCTAAAGGAGACAGCCTTGCCTCCGCTTCTTACGACAAAACCATCAGACTATGGGCCGCACAGACTGGCACAGAAGTCGCTGTCCTCGGCGGGCGTAACAGCAACGTCGACTGCGTCGTATTCTCTCCGGATGGTAATCTCCTGGCCTCTGGTTCATGGGACGCGCTTGTTCATGTGTGGGATGTAAACACTGGTGCGGAGGTTTCAATACTTAATGGCCACTGGAGTCACGTTACGTCCATCGCGTTCTCTCCCAACGGCGACCGCCTTGCGTCAGGCTCTTACGACCACACGGCTCGGATCTGGGATATGCAAACAGGCGCGGTACTCGCCACGCTCAGCGGTCACAGAGACTGGATCAACTCAATCGCGTTCTCTCCTCAAGGTGACCGCCTAGCTTCCAGTTCTGTCGACAACAGCACCCGCCTCTGGGATGCAGCTACAGGTGTGGAGCTCAGTCGACTCAAGGGCCATAGCAGCCACGTATCTTCCGTCGTTTTCTCTCCGAAAGGAGATCGTCTCGCCTCCGGCTCAGGAGATACAACCATTCGGCTCTGGGATGTTGAACCTGGGGTAGAATTCACCCCGCTTAAATGTCACAGTGGCTCAGTCGTCTCCGTCAAATTCTCCTCGAAAGGTGATCGTCTTGCCTCAGGGGCTTATGACAACACTGTTCGGCTCTGGAATGTCCACCCTGGTGCAGAGGTCGCCACGCTAGAGGGCGATAGCTTAGTTTCGTTCGTCTCGTTTTCTCCGGATGGTCAGCGGGTCAAATATCAGTACTTCTCGGGCAAGGAAGAAGAGTGGGATGTTACGAAATTTCCGTTTACCCCACAAGCAGATGATCCATCACAGTCCTCGAATTTGACCGCCGACCATCGTGTTCTCTGGAAATCGCCGTGGATCTTATACGACGGCTGGCGCCTCTGTCGTCTGGGGGCTCACATCTTGAGTTGGGAGTCAAAGGGGGCCTTGATTGCGCTGGGGGCTGATAGCGGTGAAGTTTTCTTATTGGATTTCACCACGATGATACATCGGATATGGGAACGAAGGAGGAGTGGTCCTTATGGCGACATTAACTCTGATGCGGAGGACTAGCCTCTGTTAAAATGCAGTTCTCCATATATGTGGTAAATCCGTAATTGAATGGAACTGTGTAACGGGCTCTGTCGGTGAAAAGAAGGTGTTACCTGGCGTGATGGTCCCTGGTGTGAGGACTCCCTTTGTGAGGACCGACGGTCAGCTCAAGACGCTTAACAGACGTGCGTTATGGTATTAAAGAGCCACTGTACTGATAACACGTAAAGAGGTGTCACGTATGGGTCACAAGTGGAGTCTGCGGTGCCCACTGTCCGTCCTGGCCTTCGGGATGAGTCATCCATGGGATAGATAAATAAGCGAGCCCCATAAGATAAATTTAAATCAAAGAATAAATACGAAGGTAAAACGATAGAACAAATGACCAGAATAGCTCTGACGTCCTCGGTGGCACTACTATCCTCGGTCTTCCTGTATTATCGATTGTTGGCCCATCTCCCGCAGTAGATGCAACATGGATGCATCTGCGTCTATTCTGAAGCCTTCAACTTTACTATCTATAACGAGTGGCAGCGAATCGGACGCGTGAGGAAGTGCGCGACGCAAACATTCCATCACAGCCCACCCGCCTCGCCTCATCATGGGTGAACTTTGGTACTGGATCCAAGCCATCTCAAAGGAACCTGAGCTCTACAAGTTCGAGGACGACGAAACACAGGTCGAGAACCTTCGGGTACATATCCATCGTTCGCATGTGGAGCGCTTGCCGCCAGGTGCACTGAGGATATGGACGGTATGACCAGAACGTCCGTAATGATCTCGACAGATCTTACTAAAATCACATATCTCGCGCTCAAATAGCTCCAACAGCCACTGCCTCTGAAGGAGGGCGACATCTGCGAGCGTGTTTCATAACGTTGTCAACAATCTAGAGGCCGAAGGAAAACTGATGGACATACTTTCCGATCAAATCCCTGACCAGCTCGCGGGACACCTACAGGTCATTGTTGAGTGTTGGGGGTTGACGTTACCTGTAGGTCGGTGGCGGGGAGCAGACTTTCCTAGTAACGAATGCTCAGCGCTGACCAGGAGAAATACATGTCTTGACTGTCACAGGATGTGAGTCTATTCTTTAGTATGAGTCGATTCAATCTAATGCGTGTGATTTGCAGCACGTCGAAAGCGGGACGAGGGTGATGATGATGAGAACGATGCAAAACGGATAAAAGTGTTGCCAGGTATGTTACATGATATCCCACCTGCACATATCGTTGACTGCGGCGCACACGCACAAATCCAACTCAATATGAAGATACCAGGTTCGGGAATGCTCACAGCCTCACAGAACCCCGTCCTGAACGGCAGACCCTGTGAGAAACGTGGAAAGTCGATATTCTTGTATCATCCCATATTCCGTCAGTATGAGGAGATCTTGGGCGACAACACCTGGACCCCTTCAGCCGAGGAATACCGAGCTACTGAGACTCTCGGGAAGATCGCGGTGGATTTCTATGCCGACGGGTCCGCATACGCCGCAGCCTTGAAACCGGCACTCTCGAAAATTCTCGAATTTCCGCTGGCCAGCGACGGCGGTGACACTTCTAGTGATGGAGTTATGACGGTCGTGATACATGCGGACTCTGAGCCCATACCATGCCTTCTCCTCAATCTGGAAATGGCGAATGAAAGTGGATGTGATCCGTCGTTTGAAGTGGTTTTATCATATCGAAGATTTTGTTCCAAGGAAAACGTGAGTTTAGCCTTTGCATGGCTAGTAATCTTGAAAATGACGTTTTGTTGAATTTTTTTTTTCTAGTATAGGAAGGTTTGGAGTAGCTGCCGCTGCCCGAGCTTCCTTCTCGCCGTCACCGGTCCTTGGCTTTGCGTTATGGGCGCAGTTTTCGTCGAAAAAGTCGTCTCACAACCACTTAGTCACTTTATCTGGATCGGTGAGGGTAAAAACGCCATCGCTTCTCTGGACGACCGTACTCGCCAGTTATGTGCCCTCTCCAGATCTCTGAAAGAACTCAAAACATTCTACGAGACATTGGATTTTAACCACAACATCGACCCCGCCGACTTAGCGCTCCCATACCCAACCCAAATCCCAAACGAACCACCATTTCGATACATGATACCCTTCCTCGATGACTCTCGCAAGGCGATCTTCAAGGGAAAGCGATCCTGCGGAAAATCAATCGTCGTGAAATTTACCGACCGCTATAATGAGAAGGCCCATAGGATTCTGGCAAAGCACGGGTTGGCACCGCAATTACTTCACATTCAGTCGATCGGTGGTGGTTTAACGATGGTGGTCATGGACCTCGTTCGTGGTCTCACCCTCGATGAGGTCACTCGCGACTCGATATCACCACGAAGGATTGTGATGCGGTGCGCAAGGCGATCCAACTCTTGCACGAAGAAGATATCGTATTTGGAGATCTACGACCTCCCAATGTTCTACTTCCCCACCACGGGAGTGCGATTCTAGTGGACTTTGATTGGTGCAGGAAAGATGGGGTTGACAGTTATCCGTTGACCCTAAATGATTGTGGGGACATTCTTTTGGGCCGATGGAGTAGAACGGGCGGGGGTTATGCGAAAGCAGCACGACTTGTACATGCTTCTCATCTTGTTTGCCCTTTCATTTTGTGGCAGCCGTCTCAGTTCGATCGTAGATTATTGTATTGTCGTTGAAGGGATTTGACCAGTTTTTGCGGTTTGGTTGTCTTCCCTGAGCCTGTCTCATCACGGCCTGTCACTAAGAATAACGAATCTTGGCGCACACCTCCAGCTCAGGTCTTGGCAGCCCTGATATCACAAGGGCGCGCTATTAATAAACTTCCTGTTTATTGCCCATCCCGGCTGGCTCGGCGCGTTGCTTCTAAATGTTGCATTCTCCCATTGGTTTGGGGTACTTGTTTCACCCGTATTTTGACTACGCCTCGAGGGTGTTGCGACGTTAGATGGCCAACCATGTCTTCAGAAACGTGCGGCGGTGACCAACCCACCGCGTCGTCTGCATGTCGACGTGCATAAAGCGGGATTGGGATTATACATACAGTACACAAGCAATGCAGCCACCAAGTCCGATCAACTTCCTGACACCTTCCCCGCTCCACCATTCGTAACTGGCACTGGCATACTAACTGATCCAGGCCCATTCACCTGCTGTCGGTGAATATCGTTGTATAATACCGGGCCATCGTCCTCCTCCTCTGCTTCAAAGGAGAGGCGTCCATCCATCATAGCTTCCTCTTCCTCCCTTGGCAATCTCGAGAAACCATCCCTTTGTCCTCCTCGCCAGCTTCCCCATTGTTTCCCGCTTCCTCCGCCGCCATAGCCACTCGAGTTGGAACGCCAACTGTCCCATTTGTCTTGTATCGCGTATATGATGTTTTGGAACGAGGAGAGCGAGGTTGAGAGTGGGATACATGAGATTGGTGGAATTTGGTCTTGACCTCGGAGACCTAAGACGTAGCGGTTATATAACAGGCCACCGAACACGTATGCGAGAAAAGCCACGAAAAGACTGCATAGGTAGATGAACAGCGGGATGGGATCTGTTAGCCCATGCATGCCCATCTCGATCGTGTCCCATCACCCACATTGCAGAGAAGACGGCGATAAATCCACTAGCGCCAGCTTGCTTTGTCCCAGGGCATGCATACTAGGATGTGGACCACAGTGTTAATGGCCAGTTAATGGCACGATGGTAGATGGTTCCGGGAAACGTACCTTCGTGCGCCATTCAAAGAAGAAGGAACATGGATCCCCATCGGGCGGAAGTCGAGCAACAAGCTGCGGAGTTCCCTCCTCCACAGCCGCATCACAGACAAAACGAATTGCTGTGGAAGCGTATTGGTCCACGCCTTTGGTACACTGAGAGCCGTCCCTCATGAATATGTACGGTTGGTCATTTAAAATCACCGGAGTTGAATTGAATTTCCTTATTCATCCACATCTGCATCAGCAAGTGATTCGTGGTTCATTAGAAACGAGCCACTCACCCCATAGACAAGTCTCCATGACCTGCGCGCCAGAATCCGCCGACTGCGTCCGCATCCAGGTTCCACGTTTCACTCGTCACAGCGCGACACACGGTCAGCGTATAATTTATTCCATTTGATGTGATGGTATGGTCATGCCTAATGATTTCAAGAGGATCGAAATCAGTGGCCTAAACAGGTGGCCTGCGCATGTGGAATGCTCACTGGCGGGATAGAGGACTAAGATCATAGACACTTTCCCCTCTAGTAGTTGTACACGTAGGGGTTTCATCCGCCCTTACAACTGGGCATAACAATGATAGTAGGGCGAGTGATACAGCGCCCAAGAGAGATGTGCGCAGCATCGCGGAAATAGTATGCAGTCCAGGCTGCAATCAATCCATCGGGGACCTTACCCTTACTTTGTTCTCCGTTTTCATTCCATTCGACTCTAACCCCGAAATCCCTCGCTTCTTTGACGTTCAGATGGCTGATCCTGAGTTGACGAATCAGCTGCTGGAGCTACTTGTCACAATGAAGGTGGGATGATTCCCTGCCCGTTCCTAAACGCATTACTTACACTCATCTCGGACTTTCGATAGACAATCCTCACCAGCACATCCAACTCCCCTGCTGGAATTGAGCAAGTTCGGGTTATCATCGGGAATCACCCTCAGCTTGCATATGGATTGATAAAGACCATGGTATCATTGAATATTGTCGACCAAGACGCTTTCCAGGTGCGAGGACATCCTAACCTACACTCAAAACGCCACGCGCCACTAACCGCATGACGCTCATTTTATCCAGACGACTCTCGCAGCATCTCTGAACCAACAGGCACCTCCTCCAGCGCCACCGCCTTTGATACCAACGCCCCAGCCAGTCGCGAACCACGGCGTCCCACCTCCGAATCAATTCTCGCAATATCCAACACAACAACAGTATGGCGGTCCAATGCAGCAACAACAGACCGCATCGTACCCTCCTGCTAGAGCCGCGTACCCTCTGCAACCTCCCCAACAGCAGCCGCCCAAACCTTCTCGTTTCGGTCCACCGCAAGCTGCCTCGCAGCCTCCTCCTCCTGTCATAAGACAACAACCACCTGCGCCTTCCCCGTATTCGGCCTTACCTCCTTCTAGAGGCCCACCATCTCTCCCGGCTGCTGCGATGCATCTTCCTCCCGATCAGAAGGTACGTTGATATAAAACTGGAGATAAGGACCGCAAAGCCGCTCGCTGATGATGCTGAGGGTTAATTGTTTATAGGAGGTTGTTATGAGGGTTCTCGCTCTCACTCCAGCTCAGATACAAGCCCTTCCTCCTGTAGAGAGGGATACATTTATGGCCATTGTAAGCTTTGACGTTATGTCCCTGGATAATCTACGATTTGGGACACTGATTTCACTCTGCTGAAACATAGCGCCAACAATTATTGGGTCCTGGAGCATGAACTGCCACGCTCGCTCCGAGATATTCTCGATATTGGTGTAAAATCAAACCCATTACTGAGCTACAATGAAACCAAGCCCCCAGCATCTATCATCAAGCGAGATCAGATCATCAGGTAGTTTGTATATTACCTCTTAGTTCTATAATAGCAAAGTGTCAGCGGTGTGGCAAGTCCGCATGGTGTGAAGTTTTCCGCATTCTGCTGACTAATCACATATCTTCGCTCTGTTCTCGCCAATCCGCCATGCCTAAACTCGCTAGTAAACAAAAGGCTCAGCTTTCTCTGTCCTTTGGTACAAAGCGAAAACGGGACCCCAATCCTCCACCAGACGAGTCGGGATCTGATGCTACCTCCCGGTCAGAGGAAGAAGGATCTAATGAGGACGAATTAGCAGACGAGGGAAACGACTCGGAGGACGATATGGATGGAGAAAAAGCTCGAGCCGCCGCTTGGGAGGACGATGATGCGGATGCTATTTTGGAGGAAGAGAGCGAAGAGGATGATGAAGCGGAAGTTGACGAACCTACGCGCTTGGTGGGTGATCACTACTCTGAAGCCCCTTCCCAGACCTCACACTCTTTCTTGTCTAGCGAAGACTTCAAGATAGTAAGAATCCTCGCACTATGTTTTCCTGAAGGATTCGACCTTGTGATTCCCTTCTTGACTATTCACAGAAATGTCTTCCTTGCCACTCGGAACCCTTCTCGAAGCCGCACAAACAGCCTCTCGAGAAGATCAGACTGATGATTCTAGTGGCGAAGAGGATAGCACCTCATCTGAATCGTCAAACGAGAGCAAGTCTGACAAACACATAACTGGACTGGATGCTGCATCGGGTTCGGACGATGACGATGACGGGCCTCCGTTGGAGTTCAAGTTGGCCGCCGACCGAAAGCGGGTGGAGAAAAGGAAAGACAAGCATGCGTAAGCGCTCAGATATATACACCGAGTGTCTTCGATGACATAAGCGATTTGGACCTGCTTTGCCTATGGATTAGCCCAACCGCTATCACTTCAAAACGGCCCGTTTCTCGGTATCGTCAGATTGTCGAACCGACTAAGATCGTACGTAAAACCGTTGCTATGGGCCTCCCACCCCTATTCCTAAGGCGTGTCGCTAATTTGGGCTTCCTGTTATGAACCATCGCAGGATCGACGTGACCCTCGCTTTTCCGCACTCTCTGGAGAACTCTCCACAGAGAAATTCTCCAAATCCTACGGATTTATCAACGAGCTTCAAGTGCAAGAAGCGAAAGCCCTTCGTGAGAACATCCGGACGATGCGAAGGGAGCTTCAACAACAACAAAACCAACGCGATGCATCCGCGACCTCTGTGAAGACCAAGGATGGCGAGATCCCGACTTTGAGTCTACGCCAGATTGAGCGTACGGAGAAAGAGATAAATCGGTTGCAGAAGAACCTGAAGCGGACAGAGAGTTTGATACAGAGAAGTAAGCAGAACGCGCGAGAAAAGGAAGTATTAAAGAAGTTGAAGAAGGAGGAGAATGAGAAGCGCGCTGCTGGAAAGAAAGAATGGTATCTCAAGGAATGTAAGTTCAAGTCTCTCTTCGCTGCACTCCTGTGTTGTGCCTTCGTACTTCTGTGAGATCTAATTGTAATCTTGGTTGGGGTATAGCTGAGAAAAAGAAAATCCTCTTGCAGGCCAAGTTCGAAGATTTGGCGAAGGAAGGCGGACAGAGAATGATCACTAAGGTCTTGGAGAAGAAGCAAAAGAAGATCGCACAGCAGGAGAAGCGTGCGAGACCTTATGCGAAGGGGGAGTTTTATGGGAGTGGCGCTGGCGGCGGTGGGAGCATTGGGGAGGAAAGATACGAAAGCGGTGGAAATGGTGGGCGAAAGGGGCGGTCAGAGCCGCGCAGGGAAGGTCGAACCTGGAACGGAAATGGGGATGGAAACGACAGCGGTCACGCGAGGAAGAGGGCGAAAATCTACTGATTGCATTAGTGCAGAAGCTAAAGTCTTTTGTCAGAGTGCGGCGAACCTTTTATTTCTATAATCAATGGAAAGTACAGCTCCTATTCAAGGAAGAAGTACGAGTTTGAAGAGATGGGCAGAAGCAAACACGTTGGACTTCTGCGAAACTCGAGTCGAGCAATTCAAGAAACACCTCACAAAACAAGATGCTACAACAGCGATATATGGTTGGCATAGGGGCGCGGTGGTTGCTGAATCTCAGTCGCTTTGCATTTGAATTGCTGCGTTGGAGACTGCTCGAGCATAATTTCTAAAGCTGGTACCAGAAGGGGCCTTCGTCGTAGTGCTCAACACGAGAATGTTGCCTTTTGAGGGGAGCTCAAACAGCGCGGTGGCAGAAGGAGCAGGAGCTCACCGACTTGCGCTCTGGATTTCAAGTGTACCTTTCACGCCGCCTCCGCGGGGAAGGTGCACCTCTAGACTGCTTGAGCGATCCCACCGCGCAGCGATCGTCTCCATAGGGGTCCCGTCCATCGCATAGAGGTGCCTCCAGATAGGCGGCCGCCACTAGCAGGTACCGAAAGAGCGAGTTTCTTCCTGGCCGAGTATATCTAATCACGGGCCGAGACCACGCGTTCTCGAGCATAGAAACTTTGAGCACCAGAGGTCACGCTCATCGCCCATTCATATCTACGTAGGTTTCGAATATTTAGATTACAGCTCCGACGGCAGCATAGAGTCATAAAGTCCTTGTTCCCTTGCCACCAGGTGAATCAGTCGCTCTCCTACTTTCAGTCGTATCCTCTAGTGCTACCATATTTGTGCTGCGATCTCGATGCACTAACTCTGGGCCAATTTCCGGGATGCTCGCTTCACTCAAAAGCTTAAACCGTGACGTCATGGCCTAAGCATAGACGCGACAGGTCTTTGTCCATTATTGCAGATGGAGAGGCACATTTACAGTCTCATCGATCGGATCGTCGATGCTACATACTCTTTATTAGGTCTGAGAATCATCTTATGGAGACCGCATGCTACATCACGAATATATATACAATTTGTACGCCACAGAAATGGGCCCGGGGTTGTAGATGACCTCGGTCACAGTCTACCATGCATCGGAGCCAAAATAGCCCTCAGCAGGGAGAGGAAGGTGTCGTGTAATATTATCGTACGTCGTCTTCGTACATGTATCCTAGATCACTCCACCATGCTTAGACAGTCGTAGGACCGATATTTCGTGCCATTCTTGGGAAACTGGAGACTGGAAAATTAAACGGCAAGGAAAAGGAGTCGGGTTTCAACGGGCGATACGATGGAGAAGTCCAAAGCGAGACTAACACAAAGAGGATTCAGTGGACAGACAATGCGAGGCTTGAATCCATCACCACGAAGAGGACGTGGTTGTATTTTTCCCACTACAAGAAGTGTTGCGACGAATAACGAATTGGAAGATGAATCCAACTATCGCCCAAGGAACGTCCCGGAAGAATAAAAAGGTTGCATGATATCCGCCAGTTATAGGCTGCCAAGAACCAGAGAGGCGCACCGTACCTTTCCCCGCAGTTGATAGCAGATGCGGGTGGGAACGCGTTGGTTCCGTTAAAGATGGTTAGCAGATTAACGTACTTGAAGAACAACCACGGGACGCAAATTTAGTATCTCGATTTCGAACATGAATATATCAGAGGAACTTATTTACGTCGGGTGCCACCCAGCAGACGTGGTTGGTGGAGAAGGACATTCTCCAGAAACCGTAGCACAAAGCAAAATCGCGACTTAAAAATCGGGTGTCACAGCCGCTCAAAGTGAAGGTCTTATGTGATCATGCACTTCCACGTTCAAGGGAGTACATGCTCGCTTATGCAGTCCCAACCCCGGAGGTAGCCACCTTTGCCGGCCTTTCATTGTACCAGATTCGAAAGGACTGATGAAAGTACACACTTGGTAGATCAGTGCAAACAGTATACCGCTGATATAAATCTCTGGAGTTACAAAGGAAATACTAGTTCGGGCTTTGCAGCGTTTCTCGCTCTTTCTCTTCAGCTTCGAGGTATTCTGTGTGGTCATATAGGCGTTAGTGACACGAATGTATGCTCAAGCAAACGTCAAAGAGGAGCAGGCTGACCTAATTCTTCTGCCGTTGGTTCCGAGGGTTTCCAGTTGGGGTTGTTGATCGTGTGGTTTAATTCATCGGACCTAGAAGCGGAGTCGGAGGTATTACATCTGCGCCGCGCATCCTCTTCACAGATTGAGGTTCTCAGATGATCCGTCAACTTTTTTAGAATATGCTTCATGACCGTAGATTTAGTGGCAGCATCAATGTTGATATTAGGGAAGGCCCAAGGGTAGACCTTTCCGTGAGTTCCTGAATAACGGATGCTCGGATTGAGGGCCTCTAGAAACCAGGTACAAGTAGTGCAGCAGCGCTTCGACGTCCCGATGTTATTTTGATGCGGCTAGCTCCAAGTCAGTAAGACAAGGCCAAACTACATTTGTGCAGAGGGAGTGGACTCACGATCTTGTCCTTTATCATCTCACATGCCAAGCAAGCCCCACAGTGTGTGTTCCCCTTAAAGCTCTCCTCCCATTTCCTAACGTCTAACTGACCAATCAAACACCAGTAGGCATCGTCCCTCGATTTCCTTCCCAACTTTTCCACTACCTCTTTTATCAGATTTTGGCAATGGGCGATGCCTTTATCTGAACCATCCGATACAGTGGCAAGTGTATCTTGGAGGGATGCCTGCTGAGACGGCTGACTGGGGACGGAAGTCTTAACAACGATGATGCGGAATAGCTGTTCACGATAGGCATTGGCGTTGGCTATTAGCCTGGTGAGGGCGCGATGATACATGGCCAAAGACTTCATCCAGTGGCGTAATTCAGATCCCGGGAACGGACCAGGCTCAACCTCAGGTATGTTGTCCGGCTCCTCGTCGTTTTCCATGACTGCGTCTTCTGGTGTGGGTGTCGCGACCGCTGCGTCTGGCGTAGACTGGAGATCTTTAGCTAGCGTGTCAACTGTCGCGGTCTTCGCGGTCTTCGCGGCCCGTAATAACGCGTTAGGGAGATCTCTAGATATAACAATATTCACTTACGGAGCGTTTTTCGATTGTTGTATAAAACCGCGTGAATTCGGTGCTGTGTAGGAGGTCCCACACTGCAACGCTGAGATGGACGAGCGCAAAGACACTCTCCATAGTCGTAGCCAGTTCGTCGAGACAACTTCTAACTTTCTCCATCGTCTTTGTATCAGGGACCTCTATCTTTTTCAGAGCCGAATCCGCCTGAGCCATCCGCTCAACAAGTCGCATTACTGTTGACTTGATCCAGAATGTCAGAAATCTCTTGTTGAGAGCGAGGTGCGCAACGTCTGCGCCATTGACTACATCCACTGTGGAGCCAATTTTGGTTTTATACTGGAGACTGAGCCGACTGATTAGCCATGACTCGTCATGGGCCGCAATTAACCCTCTCTCTTTGAGCTGATGGGGGTCATTAGGAGGTGGCAAAGGGTCGTCCGAAAATCCGAGTTCAGCTGGTTTTAAGAGTGTGAAGAACCTGATTGCAGACATGCCAGTGGCTATTTTGGCACCGACGCGTCTCGAGATCTTCAACTGGCATTGAGAGTAGACGTATCGAGTGAGCTCTGCAGTTTCTTCAAGTTTTTGACCCAGGATGTTGTGAGATTTGTTGATGAGATCGGCCATGTAACCGGCATGGGTCTTCATATCGAACAGGCCACTGCATCATCGGTCGGTATAAGGACTGTGCCCAGATTACGAGACCTCTTACTTGACTAGGCGATCCCGTAACCAATCATTAGTACGACCGCGAGTGAACTCGGAACTTGAAGAAAGAATGCAGGTCGGCTGCTGACCGCCAAGTTGAGACAACACAACACTCACATCACATCGGATTCCTTAAACTGGTCTTTGCGATCAGGGTTTTTGGCTACGGTCATCACCGTGAAATTCATATCAGTAGGCATAGCACACGCTGTAACAGCTGCGACATCGCCAAACGGCTCTGTCACAAATAAAAGGGCCATCTGGTCTAGTAATTGGGGGACTTTTTTGGTAATTTTGTTTCCAGATGCCGTGCTATTTCCGACTCTAGGTTGGAAATAGTAGATAACAGTCGATAGAGAGCGGATCAAGAGATCGAGGTCATCGGGGGGAGCAAGTGCCATGAGTGGGGTCGAGGTTGTGCCGCGTGGCGCAGAAGGATTTCAATTCTGGTTGTATCAGGCCAATGATGACGAGCATTACATGTTAGGAACGTACAGGTGCAAAGCGTTGCCCAGCATGATAAAATGATAGATACTGAGACACAACAGGCTTTTATTCATACTAGCAGATGGAGAGGCACCTTTACAGACCATCGATGATCTATGCAGTTGGCATTCCTGCGATTATTTTAGTCGACTACACTGGCTGTAGCAAATTTCTGAGCAGTTTTCCCTCACCTCCTTTTCTTCTTTTTTGTTTATTTATTATTAGTTTTTATTCTATCCCAATGGAGACCGGATGCGACATCATATATACAATTTGTATGCCGTAGAAGTCACAGTCGTGGGTCTATCATGCGTCGGGGCCAAATAGCCCTTTGCAGGGAGAGGAAGATATAGCTTACCACTATGGTCTTTCATCTTCGTGTAACTGTAGTACACCACCATGCTTTGACATTCTTCAAACCGATCGTGCCATTCTTGGGAAATTGGAGACCGAAAAATTAAACGGCAAGGAAAAGGGGTCAGGTTTTAGTCGATGATACGGCGGAGATATATAGAGCGGCACTGGCACAAAGAAGATAAAAGGAATGGATAGCGCGAGGCCTGAATCCATCGCCGCAGAGAGGGCGTAGTTATATTTTGCCCACCGCGAGAAGTGTCGGCGACGAATAACGGACTGGAAGATGAATCCAACGATTGCCCAGGGGACATCTAGACAAATAAAAAGTTCGGATGATATCCGTCAGTCATAAACCCCCAAGAACCAGAGAGGGGCGCCGTACATTCCTCACAGTTGATAGCAGATGCACATGGGGTCGCGTTGGTTCCGCTGAAGATGATTGGTATATTAACATACTTGGAGAACCGATGTCGAGTACTTCTTGGTCATGAAGTACGTATAACCGTGGCGACTAAAGAAAGAAAGTGAGGGTACATCTGGCCTTTTGAGAACTGAAGCTTGGGTCCAATCACACCCCAGATGCCAGTGATCGACCCGGTCCCAAAAACCTGAGTGTTCGGGCAGGTGAATCTATGAAAGTGAAGAATAATGTACTAGTGGGGAGAAAGGCTTACCTGCTGGGTTGGTCATTCTCGCATATGTTAGGGATGCTATCAAACATCCAAGCTTGCACATTAAGCTGGACCGTTCGGGTAATAACTGTCCCTCAGACTTATCCCCAAAACATGGTCCGTGGCGGAATCTTCATATAATGGCCGAGTTTCATGTCAGATGCGAATGTTAAAGCTTGAGATATCGTGATGTATCTGTAAGTCTTAAACAACTGCATTGTCTAGACCGGTCGCATCGATGACGTCAACCATGAAATCGAGCAAAGGCCGGACCTCTGGGCCGAACAACTAACTAACGGCGGCATATGGTCGGGCTAGGGGCACGCCGGTCACTGAACCTCAGTCGCTTCGTATTCAAATTGCTGCGCTGGAGGCTGTGCTCGGGAATCGTCAAACACTCCCAGAGCCGGCACCAGGACTCCAACGAGCGGGCTCAGATAGGAATCTCCGTCTGGTACAGTGGGAGCTCGAACAGCTCGGCGCTTGCTAGAGGAGAGGGACCGGGAGCTCACCGACTTGTGCTCTGGTTTTCCTGTATACCAATGGAAAGGGTACCCTTCATGCCGCGAAGATCGCTGAGCCGGTGACACGACTAGGTTTGGCGACAGAGGAGTGGGTCGAGGTACTAAGAAATGCGTCGGCAGCGATCTCGACCCCGGCGTTTCCCGTCGTGCATCTGAGATCCAGGGCCAAAGAGTTCGAGACCGTTGGAGACGACGAACGAAAGCGCCGACATGCGCATGGGGCTGCTGCAACTGTCGAGTTTGAACAGCAAACAACATCAGTGCTCCTGCAGAGTAACTCTACAGAGTCACTCAAGAACTAACAGCCCGCGATTGCTGGAGAACCTTACAACAAATTTCGACCTGTTGAAAGCATGACCACCAGCTCTATCCCTTCCTTCTCAGTTATGGATTACGGCTTTGGGTCTCGATCAGTCTATGCTTTCATTTCCAGCACCGCTGTACTATTAGTCGATAACACGACACCGGTCGTCATGGGCGCATTTGGGTAGAGTATCAGATCTGACCGAATCTGTATTGTGAATAGCATAAATGATCGTCTCGCTAATATAGGGGTAAGGGTGTCCGTCATCAAGAAGAGTCTGAGCTCAAAGGAAAGCAACATGGATCCGATAAAACGTTCAAAAGAGTAAAAGCGGGAAAATTTTAGTATGTAAAGAAAGAGAAGTGACGAGTCCTCGGTGCATGCAATGAGTGTGTATGAGAACGGGGGGCAGTTTGTTCATGTGGAGCATTGGTGTAAAGATGCGAAAGGCTGGCTACCTATGATAGACTCATTGATATCGAGGATCGTTCCAACGCTGGCCTGGTGGTAATATGTTCGCGGCTCCAGGTGGTGGGCCGACCGGTTGTTGCCTCGATGACGAACGCCTCTCATCTGGCTGATGATACGGTTGTATCTGTGGCTGAAGTGGCTGGCTCCCTGATGGCTTTGGCGAGGTCACCGCCGCCGTCGTCGTCGCGGGCTGTTGCTTCCTCGCCGATGGCCTTGGAACTCTTCGCGCTTCACTCCCAGCAGGCACCACCGGCCCATGATCCACCAGGCTCACGCCACGCGCAGCACGCGTTGATATCACCGCTGCTTTCCCACCTCCAGCACGTCTCGGGAACTCTTCATCGTCCGTTCCATGTCCTTGGTCCGAAGAGGGGCGGGCCACCGTAGCTTGAGCCGTCTGCGGAAGCGAGTTGCGATACGGGTTGAAGGTCTCGCCCGGATAGTTGTTGGCCATGGCACTGTGCTTGACCCCAGCCCCACCTACCGCCACTGGGGACGTGTTGGTGTGATGCGGCGGAGGCGAAGGTCGACGGTATCGGTCATCTGACATTCTTGGCGGCTCTAGATCTTCTACCGGCGACGACGCGTACGCATCCTGAGGTGAAGGTATCAGGCGATGGTTGGATGCGGATTCTGCGCCGTAATGTTCATCGTTCTCCGACGCTACGTGATTCACCATTGAGCGACTCGCGCTCGGAGACGAGGTGGGTGAACTATCCCTACCGAGCTTCCCACGAGGCAACCCAGCAGACAACGGCGCTGGAAGCATCAATTCGCCTCTTGACCTCTGGCCGTTATGATAACCGTTGCTGCTCTCACCACTCTCATATGAACCGGGGGATGTGCCATATGGCAGTTGTGGCCGAGGCATGTACGCATCGGGCATCTCCGTGGTCGACACAACTGAGAATCGCTTGCTGTCACTACAAAAGATCAAGAACGTCAGCGGAATGAGGGGAGGGGTAGATCAACGAGTACAACAAACCGCTTCGGAGATCCATTGCGTTGAACGACATCATAGTAAGTCGAATCCCTAGAGTGTGTTCCACTCTTGAACCTCCTATCCCTCTCGAACTCTGCCCAACGCTTCATTACGATATGCGTCGAATCGAACTCTCCCTCCTTATCGCCATGACCACCTGCTTTCTCTCCAGCGACCATACGTGTTTGACCCCATGAGAAGTCGTCAAAGTGCCAGAACGAGTACGCGGGGAGGACAAAGTTCCACACAGGTAGAGAAGCCAAGTAGATGAACATCCAACCGATGTAAGCGACCTTCCTGGATGTGACGACGATGAGCAGACCGGGGAGACCCAGAATGATACCGAGGAGGATGAGCGGGATGACGGGTGGGTTCTTGAGGTTGAGGAACGTGTCGATGATCAGGTAGACGGTGAACGCGATGGCGGCGGGGAGGACCAACGTCCCAGTCAACTCCATGAACACCACGAATTGCATCGAGAAGCAGAACGTCCCGCATAGATCTCGAACCAGCATGAGTTCCGCGAGGTTGTGGACGGTCGAGTTGATCCATCGACGGCGTTGGGACAACAAGACGCTGAACGTATCGGGCACGATGGTCTTGCACACGGCTTGAGGACAGAAGATCATCTTTCGCTTCGGGAACGTCTTGAGCATGAGCGTGGTGAGGTATCGATCCTCTCCGAGTAGGAGAAGGTTCTTCTTGTGGAGCGTGTCGACAATGTTCTCGGAGTAATGTTCAACGATGTCCGGGTTGGCGAGGATAGGAACCCAGAATCCTTGGTTGCCCTTGGGAGCTTTGATCCGGTACATGCTGAAACAACCGGGCAGACAGGTGACACCACCGAACATGGACTCGAAGGCCTTGGTGAGATGATGGGAGATGTAATACTCGAACACTATTTCGCCCATCGTTGTCAGTCGGGAAATTAACACATACTGCGTCAAAAGGCGAACCTTGTATCATCGTCACCCATGTCTCTCCCTTATTCGCGATCTTCGTCTCCCCACATAGCCCCATAATCTCCTCATCATCCACCATACAAGCGACCATCCTCGTCACCGAATCAGGGAAGACCTTCGTATCGGCGTCCACGCAAAGCACGATCTCATATCGATCCGGACTCACTCCCGTCACCCTCCAAATCGAATTGAAGAACTCGTACTCGAACGTCGTCATCCTCTCATCAAACATGACTTTCTGCAAGAATCCCATCAAGACGATCTGACTGTCACGTTTACCACGATTACCCGGTTTGGCGTCGTTGGCTTCCAGTGGGTTACCGACTTTGGCGACGAGGACTATGGGGACGCGTTGTTGCTTCGAAGGTTCCACCGTCGCATCCGAATAATCGTAGAATCCAGCGTAGACTTTTGCCATGTTGTGCCGCTTGTGTCCATCAGCAATGGCGACGTAAGAGTGGGGTTGAACCTCGTTGACAGGAATGATGAACTCCTTCATCATCCCTATCACGATCTCGGGTGTCGTCAAGGCGTTTCCGGAACCTTTCACCATACCATCAGCGATGACCATGATCAACTTGTGACTGTTCGCATAATCCGTCGTGGCCAACGAATCCAACGTCGTCCTCAATCCTTCGACAGACTCGGAGTACGCTGTGACGAGACAGATTGTGTGCGCCAAGGGATAGTTGTTGGGCTCGTAATCCGGGGGTGGTTGGGGCACGACATTATGCAGAGGCCAAGGACAGGCCGACTGACCAAGGACCGGATCCGACGAGGACGAATAATAATTGCCAAGACTGGTTGAGCTCCGAGATCCTCGTTCAGGCGACAGGAACTTGGTCGACGACAGATAACCAGAGGGACTATTCCCTCCATGCCCTGCCCTCCCACCTCCATAAAGCGTACCTGGCCGTCCACCAGGCACCGGCGACCCCTTCCCAGTATTATCGGCCTTACTGAACCTCGACGTCGTAGGGAGGAATATCGTCTTCCTATCCCCCGCATACGGTGACTTCACACCTCCACCACCTGCTGCGCCCGGTTTGACATTCGGCCGATACCTCGCAGGAGCACTGGAATGGATATTATCCGTCCAATTCTCGATCTCCCTCGCCCTCTGCATCCTCTGCTCGTACGTCTCATTCTTGAACGCTCCAATCTTCCAAGACAGGAACCAACCGAAGATGACGGCCATGCAGAATTTGATGGCGACGACACCGATGATGAACACCAATGAGACGTACAGGACGACTTTGGAGGCGACGCAACCGATGGAGCTGGTATCGATGAACCCGACAGTGATGATGTCCTTGAGACAGGCACCCAACGCCTTTTGGTTGGATCGAAGGAAGAACATCGACAGGTCCTTCTCGTTGAACGTCCCATTCTTGGTCTTCATTTCATCGAATAGTGCCGGGTACTTGACTTGGGACTTGTCGAGCCAGTTGAGAAGGGACATATCGAGCACATTGCTGAAAGCGGTATCCTCATCAGAAAAAGGATTCTTCTGGCGTGAGATAGCCAGGGTACTCACGATTCGTAGACGGCCAAGTTGCGATTGCTATTCATCACATCATTCCATGTATAATAGACCTGAGCGTTCTGCGACAGGGCATTAAACTGCGTTCTCGCATCTGCCTCCGTATGACATCCTTTCGACGAATCGTATCCTGTAAGTGTCGGTCCCGTCGTCCCATATTGATTATACAGATTGCAAGGGAAGTACCATCCAAGATTCCCCTTGGCATCCACCGAAATCGAACTACCGGTGGGGAGCGTGATGATACCCGAACACTTCTGGTTCACCTTCTGAAACATAAAGCTCGCATCCATCCCACCCGCGTTGTACGGTGACTCGAACAGAGGGTTGGCGGTACCTGAGAACACACCCGCGACGGCAGGATGCTTCCACGTTCCAAGATCATATGCGAATCCATGGACGATGAGGAAATTCGTCTGCACGCTCCCCGACTCGTAACGCGTCGGAGGCTCGCGACACACCGTTTGTGTGAATCCAAAAGTGACGAAACCGACTCCGGCCATGAGTTGGACGATGATCCATACGAGACCCATCTTCTCTCTCCAGGCACGCTGCTGCTCAGGACTTCGGATCCCTGATTAAATGAATTAAAAATAGAATGCTTCGTGAGTGTGTGCCTCGCGCGTTTGAGGTCAAAACCCAGGGGTCTTACCGCAGCAGCGAAGGAGGAAAGGAGGGAAACATGCGGTCATAATGTAGCAGTAGTACATCCATGCGTCGTGAGGACCGGGGATCGAAGCGAAGATCCCCTTTCGGGGCGCGGTGTCATCGGCTGGGACCGGAATGGGCTTCCGGCGGAGGGTGGCACCGCGTTTGAAGAGGGAGAGGCCGGATTCTTGTACATCCTCTTCGCGAGCGAGAAGCGACCTGCCTCTGCGTAGGGATGTGGGCTGCTGAGGGGCGTTTCCGGTGGCTATGATAGAAGGACAGAGGATATAATTAGCATCATCACACGAAAATCGGCCGAACACCCGGCTGGATGACAGAAACAGGAGGTGAGACAGAGCACGGCAGGAAAAGCGTTTGGATGCTGCAAGATTGTTGGATGCCACCCGAGAGGTCGACCATGCGGGTCGGAGCAAGGCAACCGTGCGCTCGGGCAACGCCGTACAATCGTGCTTGCCCGACAGCATGTGGATAATCGAGGTCGGGATCGACAGGGCGAGATCAATCAATAACAAGTCGTGCTGTGGCTGCCATCGCAACACAACACAAACCAAACACTTCAAGCCATCTTTTCCGCCGGCCCGGGCAAAAGTAGATGGAGCTTGAACAGACAAGTTGATCGCGGCTGTCTCGAGGACGTGATCCTCTGCGCACACAGACCGATTCGGCGAGTGAACAGTTTCAAGGGGCACACACGGGCAGTCGAAATAGAGATTGCTGACCGCGACTCACTTGATGGTTGAACACCAACCCTTCCAGCACCTTCGTTCTCCATCTGAGCTGCATGATTGCGGTAGAACCACTGACGATGTCCTGGATCGATGCGCTCCCTATCTGGTCTAACCAGACTCTTTTTGCGTCTCATGTCCGCAGCAGCGGAGTAGCTTCCATCGTGCTCGCCATGCTCATTCCCTTGAGCTGACCCTCCAACGGTATTGTAAGAGTTGAAGAGAGGCTGAGCAGTGTATTGTTTTGATGGGGAGAGACGTTCGTTTATTGGCGAGTAGGCGCCAGCATCACCCTGGTCTGGTTCGCTGAACTTGACAGCAGACGTGTCCCGCTTCTGTAGATGTTGTGGATGATATGCTGGGGGAGCGTTGTAGCCGGTAGCTGGGTTGCGTGGAGGTTGAGCCCGTGGTGGGCGGTTGTCCATGAGTGGGAGAAGATTGTGGGTGAAAGGGGGGGGGGGATGGGTATCTAAGAAAATGCGTCTAATGTTGATTCATGCACTTGTTTAAGGTTAAGTGCCGTGAGTTTGGAACGGGAAAGAGAGCGGATGGGGATGATGGGTCGAGAAGAGGTGAGCCGGATGAGGCAGCAGCGACAAGGAGCACACCGCGGCTTGCTGGTTTTCGCTGCAATCGGCTCTGAACGGACTTAGCAACCGCGAATGACGCATCCCACCGGGCATGCATTCGGTCATCAACTTGTTTGTCTTCTTTAACGCACGCACGCGTTGTAATGCCAGGAATAGGTTGCTTGGCATGCTCATTTGCTTGGCCAGTCCCGTGAACACGCAGGTTATCGACTCGACACACGTGCGTAACAGCGAACATTCCAGCTCACGCCTCCCTTTCAAGCTCCTGCTTTTTTATTCATCCGCGATTTCGATCCCAGCTCCAGTCTCACAGTCTCTCGCTGGACCCTTCAGTCGCCATGTTACCTGTCATTTTACTGCAAGCCACTTGAACAACATGCCCATACAACCGATCTGAACATCGAAAGCACGTCACGGGAGGGTAACCCTCATGATGCCTTTCAGCGGGAGCATGTCGGTGAATCATGACCAAGCCAAGGCGGCTCTTGACACCTGTTATCAACGATCATCGATGGACAACCTCGAAGAAACGCAGCCTCTGTGCTGTGCCGCAAGGGGGAATGTATTAACCGCCCAATCACGTACTCTGCCGAACCCCGGCAAGGTTCCTGACGAGCTGTATTAGCCTTCATTTGGCACCGCAAGGACGTGTGGATGACCAATTAGAACTCGCGGCCGCCTCGAGATCAATAATAGGCGACGGTTACAGTTGTGGCGCAAGCGCGCCTTCGACAACATCGCCCACTTACATCCCTCGCTCGATGACCGGTCGTAATCGTCACCTGGCACAGGATCACTACCCCCATTTGGCGAATGAGGATTCGATGAAGGACGACTCGCAATCGGATGCGACATGCGTCTTGAGTTTCTTCGATCCCCCCCCCGCTGCGGAATGTGGCTTTTTTCTAGGTTTTAGAGGCACGCTGAAGGGAAATCTACGCATGGAACACACAAGAGGAATCTCGCCGTCCCATCAGCGATCGGCCAGCTAATTCATCGATACAAAATCGATGCTTAACATCATACATATTGACTGAAACTCCACTTCTGCCGTTGTCGATGTACACCTGGCACGTGTGTCGCAGCATCGTAGCTTGATCAACCCCTTGTCCTTACTATCTCGGCGACAACCCACCGACGATTATCATGAGTGAACAATAACGATGATCATGGTCTCTTGTACATACGTTAGAGACACTAGATTCCGGGCGTAGATATATTATGTACGGAACTATGCTCAAAATAAAAACTTTAACGCGTTAGCAAACCTTCGCCTTCAGCTATCACACGCGTTTCTCGCGCCGGGATCCAGCGTCGATATTGGCAAGATCCCCCATAAGTCGGGCGATGGGATTGCGATTGCTGTGGGCGCTGGCTCGCGACGCTATAACTCTTTATGCATAAGTTTGTAGCTGAAACGGATCTCAAGCCAGCGGACATACCTATACCCTCCCGAATACCGGCTAGTTGGGATGGCGAGTTTCACCACCACCACCACCCAACCCATAATGGTCAAGCTCTGGTATTGGATTCAAAGCTTTGCAGATGATCCTGATAGCTACGAGTTCGAAACCAATGACAAAAAATGCATCAACGATTTCCAAAAGCACTACTATGGCAATTCCAGTCCAAGGAGACTCCATACAATATTTTGCAATGAAATTGTAGGCAATGTCACACTCATCTCTGAGAAGAATCTCAGAATACTATGGCTAGAGGCCGACTCCACCCCCTCACAACCAGGATCTCATAGAACTCATTGGACGTCGACAGGAGATACTACTGGTCACATGAAGGCCCCAGAACAACCAGAGATTATAATATGAGAAAGATGGATGTGTACAGGAGGAAGTACGAGTGAAGCGAAGACGATATGGCGAAGCCATGGATTATCGGGTGCCGATTGTAGGTTGTCGATTGCCGGTTGTCGATTGGGTTGTAGATCGACGGTTACAACACAAACGGCAGGTCATATGCTTCTCGCCGCAACTGACCTGCAAATAGTCGACAGTCGATAACAACGTGCAGGTGGGTCTCCAGCGGTTGCTCGAATTCTTCAGCAAGTAAGCTAGTTGAATTCATCCGCTCACTGGTTTCCCCCAGATTATTGAAGGCAGCCTGGATGAGTTGACTTAACTGGGGACGGGGACCGAGCAAATCTATGGGCGTATTAAGCTACTAGGGGTGAAAGGATCACGTTTCAGTATAGTTTATAGAGATTCATCATGAACGTTCTGGGTTTGCCTTCTATATCCTTCGTGAACCTGGGATGCCGGGAGACAGGTTGCGCATCAGGTTATTAATGGTCAATCGGGGATTGGTGAGTGATTCACTTTTCCTTCTGCTTGCCATCTCACTACTCTCACTCCCACGTAGGCAAGTCTTTCTACCTCCTGACTGGCAATAAGACCTACCTTCAGATTATAGATACACTTATCTACCGGTTAGGTCCAGGTTCGGCAAATGTGGTTCTTTGTGACGCTGTGAATGCTGGGATCGAAGCTGGCGATCTGGTGCTCGTCGATTCCGGGGTTAAATCCGATGGACCCCATGAAACATTCACCAGAACACCTTGTTTTATCGTCCAGGCGACGTCTTCAAACTCACGTGTCGGCCTTCGCGCCCGCTCCGAGACGATGAACCGTTCGCTAACTCCTCGACGCCAATTGCCTTCACTCGCGAGTCGAGCGAGGAGGAAGGACTACTTGTCCCTTCCTCTTCCCGCTGACAACCTTCTTCTTCGACCTGCGGACCTTGGTCTTCGGGGCCACTTTGCCCACTGAGGTGGGTTGCGGCTTCCAGGCAGCCCGCCGTTCCGCGTACGATAGGTTGACCGGCCACCCTAACTGGTGCATCCGCAACAACCTCCACAGATGGTAGCACTGGAGCGGCGGGAGCGACGATAGCCGATGCTACGGGTGCCGTTGAGGTCCTAGCGGTTTGCGGTTGAGTAGAAGCCGTCGCTGGGTAACGCTCCTTTGACGAGGATGGGTGCGGAGTGACATCGACCTCGACGTCGCCATCGCTCTCATTATTCCGTACGGCGATCTGTGATGACTCGCCTGCGCGTCGTTTCTTCGCCAAGTGAGCGCCTTCGACCTCGTTGTTGCCTGCCAATGGCAACGACTGGCGGGCGCCACCGATGTGGGCAACGGGGAGATGCCTTTCAAGGCGCGATTTTCGGATCGATTCCCCAGCTGTTGGTTGGCGAGGATCGCGAATAAGACCTGATCCAGAAGCTACGCCCTCGATGCTGTCCTCCGACTCATCGTCACAAACTCCTTCTTTCCTGTAGGAGTACAGAGATATTGATATTATGAAATGGCGTCAGTCAGTAAAGCACAACGCATCTAGATGTGGCTTTCGCCTCGCCTCGCTTTCGTCAACTTCCATGGCGTCGGTTGCTGACTCCTCATCCTCGGTCGCAACGGGCGCGACTGCATCCTCGACCCCACCCTCAACCTTGACCTCAACTTCCGCATTGACTTCCATCTCAACCTCATCTCTATGCTTATGCTCGTGCTCGTGCTCATCCTTATCCTGGGTATGGAGTGCGCTCGGTTCGGGCAGGACGAGATGCGCGTTCCGTGGAGCGGATCGAAGAGGTCGTGAATGCTATTCTTCAATGGCGATGTCCACCGCCAATCCACGAAAGAATGGCCCGACACTTCATTTCCGAGGGGGGCGTTCTAGTGAGGCTTGGAGGAGGATCCGCCCGCCCGTGTCCGGGAATATGACCCTAATTACCTCGCGAGGAAAGCATAGACGCTCTATCTTGCGCATCTTCCTACCCACTTTCACCTCAGTGGTTTCAGATTTGAGGTTGCTGTTTACATACTCCATGACGTCAACCATCGCCTGCGTCGCTAGTTGAAACGTGGTCGGATTGACGAGGACACCTTGAGCAGTAACAATCCCAGGTTCGTCCATATGGAGCGGTTCAATTGGGGAGAACGAAACGATTTGATGATCGAGAAGGGTGTCGGTGTACAGGAGAAAATGGCGAGTAGCGGTCGCCCAACAGTAAGCCTATATCTGTTCGTTGAAACATCAATTAGTGTGGTGGTCATGATAGAAGGATAAAAAACAACTTACCCCTGCAAGCCATGGAGTTACGTGTTCCTGCGGGATTGAAATAAAATGCAATGTTCAGAATGGAATGAGATATAAAAGAAACCATATGTTACTCACTAATGGCTCGACTGCCACCATGTCCATGAATATTACAGGAGTGAGGGTCTTCGATGTCACATATGACACTAGAACCACTCCGCTGAATTCGTCCCTCTCAGTAGCAGCTTACCAACACGGTCGAGTCCACAATTCCCGACCGGACTTATTGGTCCACATATAGTTGGCGACTCCCTGAAAGGATCCCGTCTCCTGTCCAGAATGAACCACTACGCGACACCAGGTATGTGCGACCTTGATATCTCTAGCGTCGCCAGGTGGATCATAGGGAAGGTAGGTGCCACGATCGTCGGAGTGCAGATGTGCCCCTGCCTTGAGTTGGGCGAAAAGGGGAGTATTGTGGCTGAGTGCGGTGAGGACAACACACTCGATGATGGGGCCCGACAGAATATAGCCACAATGGAGATCGGGGTACGACTCTTCAGTCGCAACGGTAAGCAGTCCGCCGACCTCACTAGCATTGGTAAGGTTTAAGTGACCATGGGCGTTAAAGTCTGTTCAGAAATGGTGAGGAAAGGAGGGGTGCGGTGAAGAGGTCAGTCGATTCTTGATTCCTCTCGACTGGAGAGAGGAATCAAGAACCAGGGTCGTTAGTCAGGGATTGCTCGGCGACTTGCCACCAAAGACTTACTAGTGGAAACGCGCCGTAAGCGGCCATCGAAGACATACTGTAGACTCTTTCCTGATATCGAAATCGACTCCCGGTCCTGATTATAGGTCGTCATCCGCTGCCGTCGTCGTTGGTGATTTCGATTCCAGGGAGCCACTTCCCTGTGTATCGACCGAATGGTAAGTTCGCTACACCAGCCACCTTATTGAAGTCAGGAATAATGCATAATAGTTTGAGTGGAGAAGGGAGTATGGTCAAAGGGGAGATTTCAGGGAGGCTTTGGGGGATTTCTTAGAAAAGACTGGACGCTGGAAAGCAACTCTTATATCTTTCAGGTGATTATGATCGCGTCCAACACACTTGTGGTTGAAGTTTGAACATCCCTCACTAAGCGTTTGACTAATGCCGGTACCGTGGCTTTTATTGTACATGTGACCCCTGAAAATGATTATGCCTGATACCGTGGGCGGTAGTGGCAACACCCTCAAATCATATCATATTCAACTCTTGCACTTGACTATTCTGTAATTCTGGGTCACAACATATAGCTGCTGGTGGCGAGGCTCTGTTCTATGTGAAGCCTCAAAGGTAGATATCCCGTACGCGTGGACTTGATGGGGGGCTAGAAATCCCAAATATGATGAGTGTATTTATACAGGTCTGACGATCAAACCGTCGCGGCGTAAAGTCTTGTGGCTGCAGTTTGATCATCGTGCAGCTTTTGACCACGCAGCAGGACTTGCAGTGTTTTGGCAATCGGTCTTGGCAAAGAACAAGGCACTTTGAAATATCATCGTTGTGCACCTTCCAGATGATGTCACAGCAGTGAGAGTAGTACATCTTCTAGACTCTCGTCACTCATACCTATCTGCTTATACCGGATAGTCATGTGCGTAGCGTCTAGCGACTCTATTTGCAATTCACCCGACTTCACGAGTTGCCTAACAAACAGCACCTTTGGACATTTATCTTTTGAAGTGATGACCAAATAGGCAAGTCTCCGGTGCCAGGGAGGGATGGCATGCATGAAGTCAGTACCTACTTATAGCCAAATCAATGACAGGATCCAATGATTGGCTTTGTCAAATGCCAACGACAGAATTTCTGCCCTTGGATCGGAAACCACGCTGTTATACGGGAGCTCACCGAGTATTCGAAGAATTCCCATATCTCCTCACTAAGATCATCATCAAGAACAGTCAATTTACCATCAAGTTTACTAAATATTAATATCCCCTCCAGTCTAAGGTGCAAAGGGCAATCTCTTTGCCTCGAGGTTCTTCAAAGTTCATTCCCCGCCTGACCTCTTTGAATGCCATATAGCTACGACAATAGAAGTAGAGTGGTGGTCCCAGTATCAGTGTACATAATATATTTTCAATGCAGGGTACCAAATGGCACACAATACGTATCAAATGGTACACAATACGATGACGTCAAACGAGAAACAGCACACAACCTCTTTCTAAGTCGATCAGGCCCATGTACTGGGGCCAAAACTGCCCGAGTCTGGAACAGCGAGGAGCGGCGTCCCATGTGCATCGGCTGTATTGAGATATACAGTATTGCCCCACCATGCTTGAATAGTGTTCAGACCGATCGTTCCGTTCTTCGGGTATTGAAGACTGAGATAAGAAGGGAGAGACAGTTAAGAAACATAATGGTGATAGACCGCTTAAGGAAAGAATGAGCGGGCGCTTACACAAAGAAGACGAAAACGATCGAGATCGCAACACCAGAGTCCAGCGCCGCCGACAGGACATAGTTGTACTTGGTCCACCAGGAGAAGTATCGGCGGCGGACGAAGAACTGGAAAATAAATCCAACGATCGCCCAGGGGACGTCTAATCATCCAAAGAAATGGATCAGGAAACGATACCACAAATGGGTCTGGCAGCCAATAAGTCAGGAAACTCACAATTAAGGCCAGTCGCAGGCGGGATCCACATCGTTCCACTAAATATAATAGGGAAGTTGATGTACTTGGCGATTGACTTTGGATACTTCTTGAACAGCAGGTACGATATGATGGGAGCCACAGCGCCGATCAAGAAGAAGTATAGTAGCGCATTATACATTCGACCGCTCGAAAACTGGTTTGCTGGACCGATTACACCCCAAATAACCGAGGCAGTGCCGAATGTTGTGCTGTAGGGGCATGTGAAGCTATCGAAACACGGATTTCAGTCAGACCTGTCGTGAAAATGGACCACGCAAATGATCAGGACACACCCGCTGGGCTGCCTGGGGCTACACAAGTCCGGGATGTTTGTGAACATCCACGACTGAACACCGAGCTGAGCTGTCCCTGCGATGATCGTTGCTATAACCTGCGCCCAGAACATGGCACGAGGAGGGATCTTCATATAATGGCCCAGTTTCATGTCCGAGGCGAACATCATCGCTTGACCCATTGTGATATAGCCGTATGTTTTAAACAACATCATGGTCTGAAGTATAAAGGGAGTCTTAGGTTTTAGCAAGAGTGCAAGGTAAAAACGAACCAGCAGGCAAAGTCACACACCAGGGGTTTTCCAGGTAGCCAATAACCAACAATCAGTTCAGTGATAACGTTCAGTCCAACTTGCTGATTAGTGAGGGCCTGGATCATGCCGATAGGGATTGAGTAGAACGCGGAGATCAGGAAGCAGATAATGAACGCGTAGATCGGGAATTGGGTGTGCCAGACTTCGAGAGCGATCACTGAGAAAGCGAACATGACCACTAGATCCCCCAATGGTGGTTAGCTCGCGGGTTCAGTAAAGACCGTAAGTTATCGACTCACAGAAGATGATTGCGAACCACCAGTCGGGCACTTGCTTGTACTTTGACATAAGCCTGGCGTGTATATCCGGCTGCTCCGACAGCGAACGACGGGCCTGAATCCAGACCTGTTTGCGAAAGTACAAGACCCCATGTACGATCGTGGCCGTGATCGAAGCAAATGACAGTCCGTAAAACATGGCGAAAGTTGGGGTGATGAAGAGGGGCGAGTATGCGAGGTAAGCTTCCTTGTTGAAGGTCGCGTCAGCGTTCAAGATACGAGTCACGTTGTATTTCGCGCCAGTGTTGTCGAATGACCTGTTACTGCTCATAGGAAGGTATTTCGTGTACCAGGTATTGGTATAGTACAGGATCGGTGTGAGCACCCCTGTCAAACACGAGTTTCAGTGCATGAGGGACAGTGGATACTACCAGGGATGATAGCGAAAAGCACTCACAGAAAAAGAAGAAGAATCCGATTGCCACGTTAGCTTCTGCCCACCATGGTGTGGCCAACGGTGAGCCGAAGAACGCAATTTGTGACCAGTCAAAAGTGAGAAGCGAACCACCCAGGCCATGGATGCCGCCAAACAGCTGGTTGACAACAACGTTCTATTCAAACGCAGGTTTTTCAGTGATGCTCGTTTGTACACAACATGATCGGTTTCGGACGTACGTTGGGCGCAATCCAGCAGACCCATGTGAAGTAGGAGAGGGCGGTGAAGAGGTATCCGGGGACTAAATACCACAAGAACGATGCGATGAACGCGTACGCGAAGAAGCGATAGCGGGTCATTCCATTGCGATTACCGATACCAGCGTACTCTCTCTGATGTAGGGTATTAAACAGCACGCAGAAGACCAGATTCGCAGGCCAGACTGCACGGACGCGTCAGCAGTCGACTCTTGAGGGTAAATAGGACCTCAGACTTACTCATAGATGGTGGAGAGACCAGGAAACGGCGTAGGATCCCGCCCAAAGAAAACCCAAGGAGCTGGGTGGACATCACAATGAACCACTGATACGAAAAATTCCAAGATTGGTTATAGAAGACGCGCTGAACTGCGAAGATTTCGGTAGCGTAGCCGGGCCCCGCACCGACGTTGGCCATAATGGTAATGAGGACATGTCTGTATCAACCAAATACGAGGCAAATGAGTAGAAGTCAGTCATCGGAGAGGAGCTTGAAGCAATGATTAAGTGCATGGGACGTACTCTTTGATGGAGAACGGCCCTGGGTTTAAGCTGAGCCCAAATATCTTTACATCCGGTAAAAAGAGGTGACAAGCACGCCCAATAGGGTAAGATATCAGCTGAGCGACGAGTGCGCCAATGGTGACCGAGGGATAACGAAGGAAGAAAAATCTGGGGAGCAATGTGTTCAAACTCTCGGCAAGGTAATAAACACCTTTAACTTACTGGTTCAGGCCAGGAATAAGGATTGCCCAGACGAGCCCAATGACCCAAGCTCGGAGAGTATTACATGGCATTAGTATATCGTCCGTGTTGGCCACGGCGGAGCGGACCTCTGGGTACGGCGAGTCTTCCTCGTAGTCGCCGATCGCATTGGGATCTATGTTAGGGTCGTAATCGTAGATGGGGATAGGTAATTGTCGGCCGTTTTCGTGATCTGTGGTTCCGATGCTGTCGGTGGTGGCGCCTTCGTCGACTTGTTTTTCGTCGTAATCGGCCATAACACCGGGTTAGAGAGAAACGGAGAGGTGGAGGAGGGGAGAGAGGAAATTTCGGCGCTTCAAAGATCTGAGATGCAAGGTCTTATAAGCCGCTCGGCTCCCGACTTCGCACACGGCGATTGAGAGAGATAAGTAAGGGTGGAAAATGAGGGAATAAACCGAACCTGATGCATGCCGGTTCAAGATGTGGCAATGAAAGTCCTAATGTCAATGCCACTTCTCCAATCTTTCTCGGAGCCTCGTGTCTTCGATCGCGCCTTCGATCGTGCCTTATCAATGAGCCCCCTCAAGATAAGCGCCAAATATAAGATGAAAGATTGTGCCAGAAAATGCATTTGTAAAACAAGGAATTTGTCATCGTAATCGCAGTCGTCGATGCGGACGAGCAACAATGGGAGGATATGATGTCTGCTTTGAGGTTCGGATTTATTCACTTCCGCCACGTGTCCACCCATCAGGCCCTCACCAAGTTCTCACCGTACCGCAACTTACGTTCCTCCGCCATTAGTTCTGAGCACACCCTCTTGGAATGAGGGCATATTGTCTAAGATACTTGGGAAGAAGCATCCCAAGAGCACGAGGGTCGACGTTGACGAGGCCCAATCCGCAGCGCGAGCATCAGGCACACAGCCTCAAAAGTTGCTCAAGGTCGCCTCCGAGGAATCAAAAAGGATGCCCATAATCGTGGTAGATCAAGAAGTCCACGTTCCAAGAAAGGCAAGTCGCTCCAAAGAATCCGGTAACACGATCGAGTTCATTCAGCCTAAACCGCAACAGGACTCGAACACTACGTTCAAATGAAGAAATTCAGAATAATCGAATTCTTTTTGCATTGGCGCCCAAGTTTAAATTTAATGGGCGCTCCAGAAGAAGCGTATGAAGGAGATAAAGAATATTGGAACAAACAAAGACAAAACGAGGAGCATTGGCCATGATAAAGTAACGTGGGCTCACGCCATGGACTGGCCTCGGCACGAAAATAGTGTCTATGCGAGACCCAGGAGGCTTGATGAAGAATGGAATTTAAAAACATTATGCCGCAATGGTTAGCGCAAAACGCACGCAACATCACATGGTCGTGTATGGTCAAGCCTCAGCACAGAAATAGAATCGATCGATAATAGCGATAATTGCTCAAGAATACATATGGCACACATCGAGGCGCGTGGAAGAGCTACCTCCTTCTGGCTAGACGGCATGTTGAATAGCTGTGGGCTAAACCGGTTACAGCAGGTTGACTACCCAACTGCGTTTATAACCTCAGGCGCATTGACCAGAGTGTTCGCATGTTACTTGATACCAACGATTACTAGGATAAGCAAGGAGAAAGAAAGAAGCTAATTCTGAGTGCTCGTATTCATTTCGTGTGCAGTAAGGAGCGATACTATGGGCGCACCGGAGTGCAGCCGCAAGTGTCTCTTTCATATCTCGTTGCTCTCTTTCAAAAGGTGTAGAAGACGGTTGCTGCTTGTCCCATTGAGGGGTATGTAAATAATGAGAAAGAAATAGGATGCACTCTTTCCAAGTGTGTACCATTCCACGTGACAACACCCACCACCATCAGCAGCATTTTCTCCAGAACGCTGAAGGGCAGCTACTGGGTAATACTACCCACTACGCTTCCCCATTGCACAGTCATGTCTGATCGAGATATTTCACCTGCAGATAAATATTGGGATGTATGGGCTGTGAGAAAAGTCCACGAAGTTCCATTTTTAACACATCAAGACCAATCCTATTGTTAACATTCCGCTCCTCGCTGCTGTTACATTCTGAAAATGAGGTCAAAAGTAGTACGTGGCATAATTTGACTGCTTCTTCATGGCCTTGGCGAACTCTTCGGCGATAATTGTCTAGGGGCCAAGGGGCGGGTTTAGCTAGGAAATAGACGACCAGTTTCGTGCTATCGACAACTCACATCGGTTCTTTGGGATGGATGCAGCTCATCGTACCTACGTATTCGAAGGCTAAATCAGCATACGCGATTCCCAGCATCGAAGCGTACCGGCGTCTTACCAGACATATCCATTAGGATGAGTTGGGTCCCAAATGTAGGATGTCGTACAGTTTGGTGGGGTACAATGGCTCTCATAGCCAGTCGTGTTGTACGGGGCCGTCAGAAACTCGTGTGGGTTTTTGATGATGTCTAAGATCTACGGATATTTATGACGAAGGGAATCCCAACGGTCAGCAAGCAGGTCGTTCCACCAGAGCGGGTGTGTATATGACCACTCACGACGTTATAGCTGTCAAAGTACGCGATCTTTGCATCTTTAAGGGAGGCTGCAAAAGATGGAAGTTGATACTTCCAGATCTGGTTGGTAGTAAGGACGAGTTCTTGCATGCGGTCGCTAATGGCTGTAAGGTTCCCACCGAGGAAGGTTGGCTTAGTCGGGAAGTAGTGTTGCTGTACAGTGAGAGATTAAGCGCAGTTCTTTCATGATCTCGTCATCGAGAGCAACCTACATTCGACCCCGAGACCTGTTACATAGCGAAAAGGGATGATATTAGCCCAAAGAGACTCGCAAGGTTTTAAATGCAATGAACAAAAACCCACCTCATCTCGACCTGGAAGTGCGTATTGAGGAACGTATTGCAAGGGAGCAACGTTCTGGAAAATGAAATTTCTCGCGCCAGCGTTGTACAATTTCTGTACGGCATCAACAACGCAGTCTGTCACATTGACAAGGGTGACACCAGGCAAGTGTTCATCTGTTAAGATGGCACCGTTTCCAAGATCATCTAAATAAATCCATTGAAGAAGAAAGAAGAACCGGTCAGCGGCGTATGTGAAAGGTCGCGCATGGTAACCTACTTGTACCAATCCAGATGCTGAACATGGTAGTGGCTGGATTGACGGGCTTGGCCTTGTTGTCAGCAATAAATGCTGGGATCTCATATTCCTGGACCGCAGGGAAAGGGGCGTTGATGCCAGCACTAGAGAGCCCGATCTTATGTCAAGATCATGAACAAAAGTGGGCATCCCACTCACAAATAACGTGGTGTTAACTCATTTGAACAAACTGCACCAGAGACAGCATAGTCATGTAACTGGAACATCACGATTATGAGAAAGTTCAATGAGAGGAGTCATTGGGAGATTCGTACCGTGACGCCGGTGTTGTTGGCGACAATTCTAGGCCAAATGTAACCCCCAGTTGAGGTTGCGTTGCTCTACAGGAGAATGAAAACAGCTGAGTATTTCCGGTCAGAGTAACGGGCTCATAAATCCTTGCGACGGTTGGACTGACGATGGGCGGAACGTATCCGACAGGAGGTGCAGACCCATTGTGGTTGATGAAATACCCCACTTCAAAAGCATATTCCTATTAGTAAAGCGTGGCTGAAGTTACATATGTACTAATAAGCGTACTCACGTCGCCCCTCATCAGTGTAGCTATCCCCAAATGTGACCAGGTCCGTGATGTGAGGAAAGCTGGTACTAGCGCAGGTCGCTGCAGTCAGACAGAACGTCACCAGTACATGAGCCAGGCGCAACATCTTCAGACTCTTGAATGACGAAGCAAGGCCGACAAAACAGCGGAATGGACGGTTGGAGGGGGTGAAAACAACAAGATAAACTCATCCGAGTCCGTAATTTATTCCATAATGTGACGGCTGACATGGAAAGACCTGGCGGAGGATCATCGCTCAGACTGACGGCGGGGCTTGTGGCTTCTTTCTGCTCGGGATTGCCTTTCGAGGTCGGCAGATCCGAATTTAGAAGCGTCATTCGGAAGAGCTCAAGAATAACACTTTTACCGTAGTAATTCCTTGCCTGTATTCAAGGTCTGAATCCCACATTCTATCAGGTGGAATTCATAGTGGTCGGGGCCCTAATAGTTGCCAGTCAGAGGAAGTACGGGTGATCGCTTGCACGCATGAGTCGACAAGTCAAACGGGAATGCTGGTGTTTAGTATATGACTACGGCATTGGTGCTAACATCGCCGGTGCCTCGGATTGTCAGGGTATAGTCTCAGAATAGGATATAGTGTTCACGTAATAGGTTTAGATGGATGCCGACTATTCCCGTATCGAAACACTGCACACGTCAGGACCCTCTCGGCCCAACTCTGCCTGACGGGGGCCGTACAAATGGAGAAGCCGCATGATTCCAATAATTACAGTGTATAGAATGTATGCCGATTCTCATATATACTTCATTGAGAAGGCGATTCCAGGACCATCTCCAGAGCATTTTACCGCGTTGGGGTCAACGCTGTTACGTTAAATGAAGATTTCACAAATTCCTACTCAGAGGTCTGAAGCCACCGGACCGTATCTATGTGCCGGTTGGCCTTAGTATGTACAGCTGCCGCAGCTGAGCCCTTGGAAAGGAATTGGTTTGTTTTAAGGCATCAAAACAGGCAACAAAAATACAAAGCTATTTCAATTCTTCCCTCTGTACTGCGGAACTAAAAACGAGCGATAACGGAATATTGAACGGAAGACCAGAAGTAAAGGGAGGAAAGAGATCACAAGATGGTTCTTCAAAAGGAGGGAAGGGGCGGGTCTTACGATGACTGTGTTTCGTAGTAATTCAGCGGCAAACCAAGAAGCTGGCACTGCGGCACCTCCAGGAATGGGCTTTGTGACGAAGGAACGCTCAGCCTGCGGAGCGTATCCGAACCAGGCGTGGCCGCATTCCAGTGCCCTGCCTTCGTCGTCTGCTGAAGAGTACTCGTATAACCGCGAGCAATCAAGTAGCTAGGATCCGGGTTGGGGTCATGCGTCCGCACAAAGCTGCAATAAGATCGTGTCAAGTGCGAAATGTAACTCGACTGAAGCGTGTAGACTCTAAACGTACCTGGTCCAGTGATCCATAACAAGCTGGGTCATTACTACATCGTTAGCGTCTCGGAGCGGGTACCCAAACTGGCCCATAGTGCCGAATTCGTAGCTATACGTGATAAGATTGCATTAGCGGCCCGGGTATGAAAGCATAAAGTAGGGTGAAGATCTTACTAGAGATCGCCGGAGTGGCACTTGAAGTAAGGAAGATTAGGGTTTCCGTGTGGATACGCGGCGGTCACAGGCGCATCGCACACTGGTGCGTTGGGATCATACCCGGGAGTCTGATAAGACCGATCGAACTGATAGTAATACGTCGTGCCGAATACATTATGCTTCACAGCCGAATACACCGTCGCCTGGTCTAAGCACCGGAACTGGATGTCCGTCGCTACCCTCGCCGACACATTGAACAAGTCCAACGTATAGTTCCCCGTATTTGGTACCGGGAACAAACCGGAGTCGACGATGGCGGCGGTGAGGTTGGGTGAGAGGTAGTTAAGAGACTGTATCGCCTGAGACACATTCTCGGCCGCCGTAGGGTAGCCAATGAAGGCGGCAGCGTCGTCAGCCATGGTGCCCCACATCGTGGGGACGCGCGCAGCAGGACCTTTGCCAGTGACCTCGAGTTCGGGTGTGGTGACATATGTACCGTCGACAATGACGTACCGTGCCGCGTTGGGAGAGTTGACGAGCGTCAGTGGGTCGACAGCTTTCAAGCAGGTGACGATGGCATTGGGATCCGTGCCATTGCACCCGGTGGCAGTGACAATGGGATTGGCAGAGACAATAGCTTCTTGGGCTGGCGTATAATAGTTGGAATAGGTTGCGGCGTAATCAAGCCCGTCAAGGTTGCTTCCTGGCGACACCAACATCCTCCACATCAATAAATTAATCTATTCGTTGAGAGAAAGAAACTCAACTGCATACCTGGGATTGCTGCGGAGAACTTCCCGACAGCCTTTGGGCTGCCAAGTAGTACCCTTACACTTCCCGCACCAGCAGACTGGCCGCCGATAGTGATCTTGTTTGGGTCCCCGCCGAATGCAGCGATGTTAGCTTGGACCCACTCTAGCGCAGTGATTTGATCGGCGATGCCGTAGTTTCCGGTGATGCTGGTGCCAGGAACAGCGAGGAACCCGAGGGTGGAGAGGCGGTAGTTGATGGTGACTACGACTATATCACCGCGGGAAGCCATGTTTCCACCGTCGGCGGTGGGATCTGAGCCAGAGCCAGAGGTAAACTATTGGTGGTACACGTGTTAGCCTGAATACTTTCGATGACAGAAAAGAAAGACGAACCGCGCCACCGTGGATCCCTTGAGGGATCGAGCATTCAGGTCAGCTTTTGGTCTCGGAGTGCCTATAGAGTATACACTCACAGACAAGAACGGGCTTCAGGCTTGTCTTGCCTTGAGGAATATAAGGTGTGAAGATGTTTAAGAACTGGCACTGCTCGCTGTTTGGTTCACCATAGGTTTGATAGCATTGAGGCCCGAAAGCAGTGGCATTGATGGTTTGATGTGTGGCGCTATAAACGGTCGAGTACGTAAAGCGAGCGGTCGGATTGGAGTATGGGATTCCGAGGAAGCGGAAAGATTCTGCGTAAATTAATATGCTCTTCAGAACCTTGTAACATCGGCGCATCGTTTTTGTGTACATACTAGCATTACGAAAACCAATAAATGTGTTAGTGCCCGATGCCACAGCAATCATATTCTCTAAAAGTGTGAAAAATCTTAAGGCTTTATCTTGATCAGTCATGTAAGGATTTCATCACTTACTGGCAGTTGGGACGCTGTTGGAGTTGATTGTTCCTGCCGAACTTTGCGTGCATAGAACGGGGGACTTGGCATTAGCCCCGAGGCTCGTAGTCGTCAAAGCAGATGCACCGTTGAGACGAATTGCGCCATTGCTTGTCGTGAACGACTGGCTGGTGCTGAAGAGACTCTGATAGGCGAGGTACGTGAACTGAGGTATAAGGTCGCTCAGGTGGTCCTCAATGATAGAGAGAGGGAGTGGCGTTTCGCCGAGCGCAGCGCACGCCTTGCTTGCAGCATCGGATGTGAGAGGCTCCTCGAGAAGGAGCGCGCTTATGTGATTCTGATCATCCGTATAGTTGAGGTTGTTCTGGAACTACGTGTCCAAGTAGGATTGATGAGTGTGATGAAAACGCAGAAGAAAATGTACCACATACAAGTTGAATGATCGACGAGCCAACGCTTGATGTGGAGGGAGCACAGAAGACAGCGGGAATCGCTCCCAATAACGCGACGGAGGCTGAAGAGAGGCGCATTGTCCGGGGTTCGCAGATAAGATTCCACCGGTCCCAGAATGAGACTTACTAAATACGCTCGCCGATCCTCAAGACATGGTCGGGCCACTGTGGGAGGGGGCTAAATGGAGGTACTGATCAGGTCACAAGTACGGCTCTTCGCAATGAATTTTCTATTGTAATTTTTGTCCCTGTTACTAACGATCCGCTTGAATCATCCGAGCCCGGCTCCACCCGATGGCGAAGAGAAGAGACACACGTTGCAAGCTCAGCCGGGCAGGGTTGAAGGTCCCGAAAATACAACGAGATCTCCGCGAGTAGAATAGGCCTTGAACCCACAACTATCATGGAGGCCATATCGTTCACCGTAGAGAAAGCGGATGACATTAAGACGGCATGACGTGTAGAAGCATAGTGGTTTCGATGGGAAAATTCGACATCCCCATTAGGGAGACCGAACGGTAACCATCATATCATCACACTCCGCGGTCTTCTCGAATGGATAATCCTTCTTTTCCGTTCCTTATGTTTTACTTTCGTGTTCAATAAATAATGGATAGTAGCTTGCATCTCGTTCACGACGACGCTCAGTCCCTACTCATGCTTCTTCGAGTTCCTGTAAGACCGACGACGACCGACGGCAACCAACCTCAAGGAACCTGCGTATAATATAATATACGGAAGCGCTCGTATCCGATTCGGTCAGGCTCAGGAGCTAAAACGATTTTTGAGGTTTCGAGAGCCATCCCAATTATATCATTCGGATCGTCGGGAAAGTGCAACGACTCAAGCAGGCGATGTGCCCTGACATCTTTCGAAAATCCTAACTGAGAATCTGGTGCTACTATGCTTGTTACTACAATCTCAAATCCGTAGAGAACTGAGCGAACTCGGGTTGAGAACTGCTTCATCCCAAATAGACCAAAATATAATCTTTCACTCATGGTCAGGCTCGCAAGGTGTGCAATCAAACCTACACATTCAAACAAGAGTATAACTATCCTATCCTCTCACAAAGTTTGGTGATACTGAGAGCTCAGCTCTTTCTACCTTAGTCCCCAAGTTTTGATAATTCCCAGCTTTCAGGCACGATCAAGGATCATTATAAATGTCTGTTGAACGTGCTTACGACGGTGCCTATTTTTACAAAGGGGAATATGCTAGTATCATCAAACTGATCTAAAACCACACGGAATTCACTGGAGAGTTTTTGACACACTCTGATGTCTTGAAGTGACGAAATAGGGCCATAACCTAGGCAGCGTCATCAGCACTTTGCAAGTGCAATTCTTTCGGCAAAGTACTAAAGCTTCATTTTGTAGCTGCGCGGCATTGATCATCTATTAAGCATAATTTGCACAGTTTTATTCTTGGAAAGTACTTAGTCACATACGTGTATGACGCGTTTCACTTCTGAATTTGGTCCTCATTGGTCCTCATTGTATAATGCGGGGTTCCTCTGGGTCCGAGCGGATTGCCGAGGGGGGAAATCAAATTTATAACCTGGTAGAGCCTTAAGACACGGTTCAGGTTTAAACTAAGACCTCCTACTAGTACAAGACGAGATAGTACAAGAATAGAAAGTGCGTAAGACTCGTAACCAGTCTTATTTCCGAATCCGCCCGCCGAGACGAGCGTAAACAAACATATTGTCCAAATATTATAATACATGTTCGATCTACTAAATGACTGTTTTTGCCATCCATGCACTGTCTACCACCCAAGTGGAGCACATAATACCACTTACATGCATTATAGTGACTTTTAGGGAACCAATCGGTGCTGAATCACTTGGGGTCTGATAGATGAGCGTTCACCAGCCGAGTTTACCTACGCGATGACCGTAGTCTGGCTGTCGCAAGCAACAAGGGCCAGGGCACGCATCATGGTTATCAGCTATATAATCAGCCGAGCGTGGCACGAGAGGGTATTTTCAGACCTGCAATCCGCTGACAGAGTCATGAGATCTGTCCTTTCATTTGTGGACTGAACGCCGTGAAATGATCACGAAGCCCAGTCCGTAATATGATACAAGCGTCCTCCCATGCATGCGTCGACCTGGCCGCTTTGCTCTTCCACGTGGCATGGGGACCGTCGGTAACGCATACGAATAGCACCTCACTTGCGTTTCTTCCAGCCATCATCCTTTCCCATCGCCTTCCTTCGCCATGACGGAGCATGATCACCTTGTCATGTACTATCTCGAAGATAAGAAGCTCAGCGGTGAGAACACCCAGGTCCACGATGCTGGACTTGACAAGCAGCAGGCGTTCGATAATCCGGTACAGGGAAGGACCATTGTGGAGGTCACCGGCGCCGACTACGCCGATCCCAATCCCGACCCGGATGCGATCGGTGACTTTGAAGACGATTCTCCGTACCCAGAGGTCCGGTCTGCTGTTGCGAATACGGACAATGTCAACATGCCTGTAGGCACACTCCGAGCCCGGATTATCGGCCTCATGTGGGCGATCCTCATTCCAGGTTTGAACCAGTGAATGGCCTTTCAATCAATCGATTACCTGGTATTGTTGCTGACAGTGGACAATATTAAGGTTTTTCTTCTTCCGCCACCCGTCCGTCACTATTGGCCCTCTAGGTGCCCAGCTACTATCATTCCCGCTTGGCCGCGCTTTGGCCGCAGTCACGCTAAACTGGACTATCTTGGGCTCCAACCTCAACTCGGGGCCTTTTTCGATCAAGGAGTAGGTCTTTCTCTACTATGTCTTCAAAAACGCATAACCTATTATTTGGACGTTCTAGACAAGTACTCATCACTATCATGGCGTCTGTCGGATCAGAGTCCGCATACGCCATGGATGTCGTAGCCGTTCAGCGTGCCTTCTACAACCAGCGATGGAGCTTCACGTATCAATGGCTTATCACCATGTCCACGCAGCTCATCGGCTTCTCCATCAGCGGGATCATGCGTCGCTTCTTAGTATCGCCTCCCTCTATGAGTAAGCCTTTCTCTCATCGCGCATTTTGTTCCAACAATTCTAAACTCTAGAGGTTTACGCTAGTCTGGCCTGCGAACTTGGTATACGCTGCGCTCTTCAACACGTTACATCAAGCACAGTACGCAGGTGCTGGGAATCGTGGCGGTATCTCCAGAGAGTGCTTTTTTGCATACGCTTGTGCCTTCTCTTTCTCTTGGTATTTTCTACCCGGTTACCTTTTCAGCGCGCTTTCGTACTTCTCTTGGATGTGCTGGCTAGCTCCAAACGTAAGCCAGCTCTCCTTATTTAATCATGCCTGAATGAAATTACTGAATTTGCACCCTCTTTCAGAACGTCGTTGTCAATCAGTTGTTCGGTGTAGTCCACGGTCTGGGAGGCTCCCTGTTGACCTTCGACTGGTGCCAGATCGCATACATCGGCTCCCCTCGAGCCACTCCTTGGTGGGCTGAGGCGAATGTCGCTGTCGGATTCTTCTTCTTCTTTTGTAAGCACCAGCATCATGAACTCCTTGTTCTCCTGCCTTTCTTCTCGCTTAATAGGGCTCTTAACGCCCCTTCTCTACTACACCAACACTTGGTACGGGAAGCACATGCCCATCAGCTCCCGTGGATCATACGACCATTTTGGCAAACCGTACAACGTGACTCGAATCCTAAACATAGACTCAACACTGAACATGGACGAATACAAACAGTACTCGCCGCTGTTTATTTCAACGGTGTTCGCTCTCTCGTATGGCCTTTCGTTCGCTTCAATCACCGCCACGGCCGTGCATGCGTTTCTGTACTTCAGAAAGCAGATTTGGATTCAGGCTTTATCAGAACAGCCTGATATTCATGCTCGGTTGATGTCCAATTACAAGGAGGTACCAGAGTGGTGGTATGGTCTCGTCTTCAGTAAGACATTGACTCCATCAACGATTTGCAGATATCTAAGTACTTACCTCTCTTTTTGAAAAAGTTACTCAATTCATCTTTGTGGTCATCTCGCTTGAGGTCTGGCATACGCAGTTCCCCATTTACGCCTTCGTCGTCACATTACTCGTCGCCTTTGTTTACTCCATCCCAATTGGTATGATTCAAGCCATCACTAACCAGCAGATTGGCCTGAACGTCGTCACAGAGTTGATCATTGGATACTGGTTAACCAGAAAGCCTCTTGTGAGTCTCGCCACATCTTGCCTGCTTACCAACATCGCTTCTCCTTTTTACTGTTGCTCTCTCCATCGTTTCAGACAATGATGTTGTTCAAGACCTATGGATATATTACGATGTCTTAAGCCCTTACCTTTGCATCCGACATGAAGCTCGGTCATTACATGAAGATCCCGCCACAGACCATGTTCTGGGGACAAGTCTGGCCGACAGTGATCGCTGGAACAGTCCAACTTGGTGTGTAAGCATGGATGTTCACCAACATCCCCGGAATGTGCGAGAGTGATCAACCTAGTGGGTAAGGATTTATGCTTCATCCGAGCAGTACTTCTAGCACTAAGATTAAGTATACTTTCATAGATTCATTTGCCCAAATACTCAAGTCTTCGGGACTGCGTCGATCATCTGGAGTGTAATTGGACCCAAGCTTCAGTTCTCCGGTGGTCAGGTGTACTATGCCCTCACCTTCTTCTTTTTGATCGGCGCCGTGGCACCTACCATCCCATACTTCCTAACTAAGAAGTATCCAACGTCGTTCTTCAAGTATGTCAACCTACCGGTTATCTTCAATGGGACCGGTTCGATCCCACCTGCATCCGCTATCAATTGTGAGGAAGTGCACCGTACTCTTCGTGATTTTCTGAACTAACGGATATCACGCGAACCTATGTTATCTAGACGTTCCTTGGGCGATCGTCGGATTCATCTTCCAATTCGTTATTCGTCGTCGACATTTCTCATGGTGGGCCAAATACAACTACGTCCTCTCCGCCGCGATGGATTCCGGCGTCACGCTTTCTGTCGTCTTCATCCACTTTGTGTCAATTTTGTGCCTCGAATGTCGTCACCGTGTCATCCATATACTGACCCTTCTCCCTTGCCAATTGGTCTCGAGGCCTTCAGTTTCCTAAGAACGGTACGATTGGTCTTACGACTGTCCAGGCGTGGTGGGGCAATACAGTTTACACGAAGACGGCGGACTATATTGGCAAGCCATATCTCCCTCTCCCCACCAAGGGCTACTTTGGTCCCGGCACATGGTAGGCCACCAATGCCTTTTCTTCCCTCAACCCCAGATTTTGTCTACGGTGACCACATTGCACATGTATTACGGTTTAACACGCGGCCTCATGAGCTTCCATCTATTGTATTGATTAATTTTGACGCCAAGACTAGCTACACCCACGCATGACAAGAGAAGGACACCCGGCCGTACGTATTCCCGTGATGTGGATAGATGGCTGTGATCCGCGAGGGTGCATGGGCATTTGTACCCTTGAATCCATGCGCATTCATCTTTTTTTAACTTTACTCGTGGTAACCGGTCTCGCATGGACAACGGATAACGATATGCCGCCTGAGTATCGCTTACCTGCGGCCTCTGCCGAACATTTACCGCAATCATACCCATGAAGCCGTCGTTGACTCTTACCTCACTCCAAACAAGCCACTTCTCGTTCAGCTGGGCTCCGTTGTATGACCCGGCCCAAGGCATGTGACTTATGTTACGGCTCCAGATGTTTACTGGGACCTTCTATGCCACCGGGCAATGCATTGCATGATCCAGGATGTACAGTTTATGCACGATCATGTCTGACCGAGACTCCACCTTCTTTCGATCTCTATAGTGTTTGTCTTGTTTTGAAGGTGCCCCCACATGGTCGTTGTGCGACGCGGAGTGGTTCTCTTAAACCTCGGAGGCTTCTGTGTCATTAGACTCAGCCCCGTATTGACGTACCGCGGGTGATGGCTGCTAATTCTATGCTTGAGCGGCTTGATATTTACGTGATGGCTGGAGCTCCGGATGTCGTTGCGCACCGTGCTACTATTATTGATACTAGATTCTCCGGTGATGTTATTCTGGCGACTGGTGAGCAATCAATTCTTACCTGTAGTGATATGGATGTCGCCTGGCTTGAATATTGTCACGGTGTCACGACATCTAGTCCTTCACACGCCAAGCAATTGAGAAGACGCCAATGCTCGGGACCATTTTATTTATAGTCTTGATAAATGCTGTGCTGAAGGCTGCCCTACCAACGGCGGACTACAACTATATTTCCGACGCCACGCAATTGGAGACCCGTAGATTGGAGTACTATCAATCAAGGCAACTCGTGAAGGGAGGCCTACCTCGGTACCGCGCCAGGGCAATAGTAATATCCCGATGTCCTCTCACGCCCCAGCGCACACAACACTCAACCTTCCATTCACGTGCTTGGCGGCGCACCTTCGGGCTCGATCCGGCTTGAAAAGTCACCGCGAGAATGTACGACACTTTCATACGACATCTCAATGGCCAAGCCCCCACTCGTGTATAGCAAAATCACCAACATGAAATGCAAAGTGCCATGTGGATAACAACCTCGGCTTAACCTCGAATCAATACGTACTCTATCTGACGCCAAAAATAACGTCTGAAAGCGTCGCAGTAGTCGAAATGTGCATACATGCCTCAGCCGCCGATGTCATCCACCCACAATATATACTTTCATTACATAACCGAGGGTACCTCATCCCATTGAGATGTTGGAGTTTACCGCCCTGTGACTGGGGTTCCTTGGGTCGATGGGACCCAACCTGGAACAATATATATTCGCGGGTAAGGAACGCAATAATGGCTTCTTTTTGCCGCCCTAAGTTCCTGCACCGAACGACAAGGATACAGAGAAGTGAAGGGGGGGTGCCTGAGCCGCAACCAATCTCTTCAGCCTCCTTCCCCCCTTCCTCCCTTCGCCCCTATCTTCCATCACTTCACTGTACCTCCACCACTTTGATTCCTTTCGGCTATGTCTGAATGAATGCGTGGACACTGGGATGTTGCGGGACAAGAGGAGTAATGCAGATACACAAGACACAGAACAAGCGTTAAAGCGAACCGGTGGCAAGGATAGCCTCGACTACGATATTATGAATCCGGAGGCGCCATCGGCAACACAGACTCACTACACTCTAAAGCCCGCTCAACCGTCGCGACCGTGAACGACACCACCATGCCTTCAGGGCATCGATGCGTGGTCTGATCTGAGCTATCGTTTTTCCGCGGTGTGAATTCTTACGCCTTAGTATCCGCTTGATCCAACTGTGGCAGCGCTGAAAGAACGGAATAACACGCTCTTCTTCTTCCATTGTCCTTCAGTCAAGATCACTCTTGGCGACTCTGCTGTTATCATTTCCCATCTGCGAGTTCTGGGGGGGGGCTCCGAATTGGCATACTTATATGTGGTGCGCCTTCAACCACAACCCTTTTACATTAACCAGTACGCTGCCTTGACCTTCAAATATTTACTTTCCCACAAATTTTAGTCCATTAGGACCATAGCAGACACATCCTTGTTACGGTGGTCTGTACTTTATGAAGTAGTTTTGGGTCCTAGCCCGCTGTTCTTTGTCTGGGAGGCTTGATATCTGCGCTCGACGCATGTACCCGTAGAAGGTGCCCGAGTGGTGGTCTAGTGCCACCTTTATCGCGCCGTCGCGCTTCGCCGTTGCTTCGTCGCAGATCTTGATTGCCTTCGTTTCGATGGCCCGATTGGCCTGATACAGGCTATCTTGAACTGGGAACCCGGCTTGAACGTCGCCACTGAACTGATTGTGGCTATTGGCTTCCTGGACGGCCCGTCGTGGTAGCCTTGCCTTCGTTTTATTGTTATCCACTGGATACGAACTAAAAAATCCGCCGGCTTCGTTATGTCAAGACCTATGGTTATATCGCTATTGACGTTTACGCCCAACATGAAGGTTATACCCTGCATGAAGATCCCGCTGCGGATAGGCTGCCGCAACTATCCTCGTTTCGTTTAGGTACACTGACGCCTGTGAACGCGAGGGATTTTCCCGACGAGGTCTTTGGAACAGCTGGGGTGTGATTGCCAATTGGTCATGCGCTCTAACTTTCTTCACCTTAAGCAACGGATGGTCCCGTACCTCTTGATCAAGAAGCAGACCAAGAGCTTCTGAAGTACGTCAACTTCCCTGTATCCTTGTGGCCTTTATTCCAACACGACAGCTATCATTGATCCATTAACTGCAACATACACCGTTTCGATCATGCTGTTAGCTCTCTGCTGCAAACCTTCTTCGGGCCAATGCTGAACTCATCCTCTAGTTCGCTATATGTTGCCCGAACCTTGCCTGAAAGGTCATGTGCAAGTTTATCGGCTTGGGGTCTGTCGTCGTGATACTCCTCTGGTCTATGATGCTGAGCGTTGGCGTCCAAAAGCTATAGACTAATATTACTTTACAAAGTCTAAATAACCCAAGCAAGGTCATATGATATCGATACTCTTTAGGTCTGGTAGAGCCACGACATCTAAATCAATGTGGCAAATGCAGAGGGCGCGTCCCATCTTCCTCTTCCCGACGAGGGTTATTTCGGACCTAATTCGTAATAGACTATCTTCTTTAATTTCTTCGGGTCTCATTCCATTGATGCGAACTGTTGTTCCTTACGCACCGGCTGTTCTTTCGTCCGTGAGAACGCAGGGTTTTAACTGTCATACCATGCATGATCATCAACCACCGGATTCATCCGTGCAATTCGGCCTCTTCTAGCTCGTGTGAGGCATTGCGACTTCAAAATTTATGGTATATTAATCACTCTGGGGCACTCCCATATGTATATATCAATCACTCGAAGACACTCCCATACGCATACTGGACTGAGACGACCTGTCATTCTTGGCCTCATTTGTCTGCTCGCGCGCCTCATTCCCGGGAATCTACCCCCCGACCGGGTATGTCGAACACCATGCTACCATGCTGAACAGGTCGATCCAAATTAGAAGTGGAGACTCATACGGGTGTCGAATCGGTTCAAGGCGGAGAGCATATGACTGCGGCCGCAGTCAAGCCCCCGATTTCAGCCCATCCCAAAACTACAACCACCCCCCACTGGGGCTTATCATTATGTGCTATTCTGATTGATGGTACTAGGCTTCTGAAATTTCCTTGTCTTACCTTATCTCTCAACACGGGATTCAATGCCGAACTTCGACGACGGTGATCGCGTGGGGTGCTGGAGTGCCCATATGCTGCGCAAGGCTTCTAAACACTTGAGTTCGTCTGATAAGGCGATTTCGAAGCCAAAGGCGCACAAGTTGATAGCTCAGGATTATACCGTGAGCAGAGATTGGGCGTGGAGATAGAAAGGACCGGTATTTTGTATGGCCCAAGCCTTCTCTGTCAGACGACAGAGGCATTGATCCGGATACTTCAGTTTATTCCTTGGCCGTCAGCCCAATCATTGGAAGCAACCGATATCCCAAGTTCCGCCTGTGAAGCCCGGATGTTCAGACAGCATATAAGATGCCATGGCCTTTCGTATCCCGGTCGAACTAGTGTCTCACTCCCTACCCTTCTCCCCCCCCCCCCTTCTACCCCCGTCCCCCATCTCCTCTTTAACCCAGCACCATGGCTGACTACGACGAAAAGAAGTTCGACAAAGAAGTCGTCGGCGACTTCGGTGGCGCCGTAGACCACGAAAATGGACATACGGTGCACGTCCCCATCTACGAGGACGACCCGAACTTGGATCCTACTGCGATCGGAGACTACGAAGAAGACTCGCCATACCCCGAGGTTCGCTCCGCCGTTGCTAACACCGATGATACTTCAATGCCATGCAGCACCATCCGAGCCTGGGCTATCGGTTTCGCTTGGGCCATCATCATTCCCGGGTTAAATCAGTATGTTCTATTTCTAGTTGCCTCACCAATTAACACATGGACTGATATCGTTGTGCCATTTAGGTTCTTCTACTTTCGGTATCCTTCCGTCACCATTGGGTCGCTCGTCGCCCAGCTACTCTCTTTCCCTGTCGGCCACGCTGCCGCTCTCCTCCTTCCAAATGTGAAGATCTTTGGAGCTAGCTTGAACCCAGGACCATTCTCCGTCAAAGAGTATGTACCGTCGCCCACAATTCTCAAAGTTTTCTGAACGCTGACGAGACTACTGCTTCGATCAACCAGGCATGTGCTTATCACTATTATGGCCAACGTCGGTTCTACCTCCGCCTACGCCACTGACATTGTCGCCGTCCAGCGTGTCTACTATAACCAGATTTGGAACTTCTCATACCAGTGGCTCATCGTCATGGCCACGCAGCTTATTGGTTTCTCCATGGGTGGTATTATGCGTCGTTTCCTGGTATCGCCACCCTCGATGAGTAAGCGGCCACTCTCATATACATAAACACCCGTCCGGACTGACATTCCGATATGTTCAATCAGTTTGGCCCGCGAACTTAGTCTATTGTGCACTCTTCAATACTCTGCATCAGTCCGAGTATGCTGGTATTGGTAATCGCGGCGGAATATCACGCTATCGCTTCTTCCTGTATGCGTTTGGAGCGTCGTTCTTCTGGTACTTCCTCCCTGGATATTTGTTCACCGCCCTCTCCTACTTCTCGTGGGTCTGCTGGATTGCACCAAACGTAAGTCTGATGGATGGGGTTTCACTACTTCTGTATCACATTGACGATCCCTATCAAACTTCTTCAATAGAATGTCGTACTTAACCAACTATTTGGCGACATCCATGGCCTCGGAGGGTCACTCATCACATTTGATTGGTCTCAAATTGCGTATATCGGCTCGCCGCTGGCTACACCATGGTGGGCTGAGGCGAACGTTGCCGTGGGATTCTTTTTCTTCTTCTGTAAGAGATTATCCTTATATTCTTTCGTACTACTGTTTATGCCTTGATATTCATACTTATAGGGGTGCTCACGCCGGTTTTATACTATACCAACACGTGGTACGCGAAGTACCTGCCCATGAGCAGCCGAACGTCGTACGACAATACTGGTTCCGGCTACAACGTAACTCGGATCTTGAACGACGACGCCACCTTCAACAGGGAAGCCTACCTCGCGTATTCACCCCTCTTCCTTTCAACTGTCTTCGCTATCTCCTACGGATTGTCATTTGCTTCAATCACGAGCACGATCGTACATACGTTCTTGTACTTCCGTCGACAGATCTGGACTCAAGCGCGTCGTTCGCTGTCTGAGCAGCCAGATATCCACGCGAGGCTCATGTCCAAATACAAGGAGGTTCCCGAGTGGTGGTACGCAATTATCTTCTGTGAGTCCATCATTTCAGCTGGAACATCTTATCGGACTGTATTGGCTAATACGCCTTCTGCAGTGGCGATGTTTGTTTTCTCCGTGGTCTCCCTCGAAGTCTGGCACACCCAGTTCCCAATCTACGCCTTCGTTGTCAGCCTTTTGATTGCATTCATCTATACGGTTCCCATTGGCATGATCCAGGCCATCACCAATCAGCAAGTTGGTCTCAATGTCATAACTGAGTTGATTATTGGGTACTGGCTGCCTGGAAAGCCCCTCGTGAGTGACTGTTGCCTCCATAATTCCCCATAGATACCTAACGCACGATATCTCTGTATCTCAGACCATGATGCTGTTCAAAACGTATGGTTATATCACCATGTATCAGGCTTTGACGTTCGCATCGGACATGAAGCTCGGCCATTACATGAAAATTCCCCCGAGGACCATGTTCTGGGGTCAGGTTTGGGCGACAATTATTGCCGGCACTGTTCAGCTTGGCGTGCAGGCATGGATGTTCACTAACATCCCTGGTATGTGTACCGCCGATCAGTCAAGCGGGTGAATACCACTTCCTATTGTTTCTCAATTCGGATACTCTCTAATCGCCGAACTTCCTCTGGGTAGTTTTATCTGCCCAGGAACCCAGGTTTTCGGCACTGCCTCCATCATCTGGGGTGTAATCGGTCCAAAGAATCAGTTCTCGCATGGCCAAATATACTACGCCCTCGTATACTTCTTCCTGATTGGCGCCATTGCCCCCCTCTGCTCGTTCCTCCTGGTTAAGAGGTACCCAAGATCGATTGCAAAGTACATCAACTTTCCAATTATCTTCAGCGGAACTTCGTACATTCCTCCCGCATCAGCTATCAACTGTAAGTTTTGTTATTTGGGCATAATTCGCGGATCTTGTCTGACCCATTCGCATCCATGATTAGACGTTCCTTGGGCTATTGTCGGATTCGTCTTCCAGTTCGTCATTCGCCGTCGACACTTTGCGTGGTGGAGTAAGTACAACTACGTGCTATCAGCTGCTCTGGACTCCGGCGTCGCGGTCTCCATTGTGTTTATTTTCTTCACGTAAGCACCAATCTTCCTTAGCCTATCCTTTTAGGTTCCGTTTCCTGATTGTCCTCTTTCTCTGGGGTCTACAGCCTTCAATACCCGAAGAACGGAACAATCGGTCTTAACTCTGTTCAAGCGTGGTGGGGCAACACTGTGTACGTCAATACGGCCGACGCTCTTGGAACGCCGCTTCGTGCACTCCCAGATTCGGGTGCTTTTGGTCCCAGCACCTGGACCGCCGCATGAAGTCGGAAGAGTGAGAATAGGGGGCTTTCTCGTTAGAGTGTAACTCTCCTCCTTGTATAACATCTTATGTATTCGTTCGTAATCTCCGCTCTAAATTTCAAGAGGGTATATGATGTGATATTGTCAACGAGTCGCAAGCGTTTAACAGCGCATGGACTGTCTACTTGTCTTCGAAACATTTTTAGCATCCCAATCCAAGACAATGCATTGGGTTGCACGTGGTCTTGCCGAGGTGCATCTTCCCTCGTCGTGTCGTAGTCTCTCGTTGAAAATGTCCAAGGTGTTACTCGCGGAGAATGAACCACTCCTCTTCGTCATCACCTCATTCCGAAACCGAGATCATGAGCTAGTTTGTTTTGAGGAAGATCTTTGGAAAGCCGGGTCGAAGTGGCTGTGACTTGAAGAACTGGAATTGCGTTCTTCTATAGGCGCCTTGGGGCTCCTAAAAAGGGAGGAAACAATGGCTTTCGTGCTGCAGCTTTGGGCGCATGGGCGCTAGACCCTATATCTCGCGATGCTTGGATGTGGTCCTGGTGGTACAATGAACCGAATCTAGAGTTGAAGCGCTTCTGCTATAGCACATTTTGCATCTGTTCTAGTCTCGCTTTTAATGGTGGATCAGGTTGTGGCTTATTGGAGCTTGGGAGTACACGTTCTTTGAAGGCACAACGTGATCCACGTACTACGAATGAGTGAAGCGACACTAATCACTGACCCGACCATCTCCCTGATTATTGCGGCTGACGTGGATTCATGGGAGTTCCACATGGATGGTGATGAAGAAGCTTGCAGGTCGAAACAAGGAGAATGGCGTCGAAGCTATTGGTGGCTCCCATCTCTTTCCCCCAAGTGATTTAAGTGGTATGAGGAATAATAAGAGAATGAATAAAGAAAGAGATGAAGACGTCCTAACCAACAAATAATAGAGCAGAGGCACGGTTTCAACGGGGCCCGCAGTAGTATGCGCCGCGGGAGTCAAAGGGTAATAAGACAACCCGATTACAACAATTCCGTCGTACATACTTTTTGAGTGTTCTTCAGTGTCCTAGCGTCATCAGCTGGAATGGGACTCGTCCTCGGGTGGTGTCGTCTCATCATCGTCGTCCCCAACTGCTTCCGGCTCCTCGCTCGTCTCGCCGTCCTTCCCATTCGAGGAGATCCGATTGTGCGCATGGATCTTGAGGTGCTGCTGCATGTTGTCCTTGCGACTGAACTCTTTCCCGCACCCAGGGTGCGTACATCGCTCGGCTATTGAAAGGGTTAACCGTGACTGTCAGCGTCACCGTCCATTAGACTAAAAAAAAAAGTCGTGATGCACACACGTTTATCATGCGTATGCAACGATCGAACATGGCGTTTTAGATGCTCCCCTCTCCGAAATGCCTTGCCGCAACCCTCCACCTGGCAGACGTATGCCCTCGAGCTCGATGCTATCTTAGCCTCCACGTCTGCAGCGCTAACCGGTTGCGGCTGGGGAGACTTGTTCGAGGCAGCGTTTCGCGTACCATAAGGGGACGTTGTGCCAGACCTCGGCGAGACCGGCGATGCGCTGCCGAGGGTGTTAGTCGTTGGGGCCGCTTCCGCCGTTGGTACTCGACGACCCCGTGACGGTTTTGTGAGGTGTGGCACGGGAACGGGGACTCCAGTACGGCTCTTTCGAGGTCGTTGTGGGCGAGGGGTCGCTGCTGCGCGTTCTTCGGCCGTACGATAATAGGAGGTGGAAGGTGATGGCCGAGAGCAAGATGCTGGGAATGGGTTATCGAGTCCCCCGGTGGTACGGGATTCGACCTCCTCTCCTCCCTCCTCGTCTGCGGACTCGGATTCGCCATTATTCGGGTCAGAAGCGCCATTCGTGGTTGGTGGAGGGGAAAAGGGGGGCGCGATGACTGTGGGACTGGATTGATTGCTCGCGCCACCAGCGTAATGCGCACTAATGACGTCGATAGGGGCGGGCTCGACAACCTGGGTATGATTGTTTCCACCCCTTTGTTGATGCTGCTGCTGGATCCGACCTGCACCGGCCAGCTCCTCTAAAGCCCTTGCCGCGTCCACTTCCATCGCCTGCTCTTCTGTCAACATCATCGCTCCATTCGGACCCATTGCGTCCTGTGGGGATAAGCCGTATGGATGAAAGGAGGTATGTAGATAATGTTGCATCTCAGCGTTCCCATCAGCGATCGGATCTTCGAGCTCATCGTGACCTCGGGCGTTGGACGTACGCTCGCGAGAGACGGTTGCATATAGGTGGGGCTGCATATGAAGCATGTGTGGCGGGGTGAAGGCGGAATGTGTGTGCATGACAGAGTAGTATTGCGGGTGGACGTGGATAGGGGCACCAAGGTCCATTTTCCTCAGGGGCTGAATGGGAGGCAAGACGACACCGAGCGGGACGGCGCCACCACCACCACTGTAGTAGTCATTGTTTCCAATGTATAGATCAGCCAGTGTACGTTGTTGGTCCTCCATGGTGCGTGTATGTATGGCAGTTGGGGGTCCAGAACAACGCAAAATTGTTCTAAGCCAAATCAAAGCCAAATTGACGCAAATGTTGGTCGCGCACATGAGGCTAATATTGCCTCGTGCCGACGTGTGTTTTTCCCTTCAATCCTCTCCTTTCGATGCTTGACTCGACCATCGTCTTTGATGATCTGTGGCCCAGAGGAGGAACCCAAGTGTGACGCGATGGCAAGATCTGATGGCCCTCACGATGGAGCCGGTGAAACAATGGAGCTGGCGAGTCCGGAAGGTCTTAAAGGAAATTTCTCCCATCACGAGTGCAGCTTTGAGTGAACTAGCCAGACGCATTGGTCTGAATATGAGCCTCTCACTAGTTCGGAAATATGTATGCAGAGCTGACAATGGTGAGTAGATGTTCTATTACCATATCTTGTCCTAAATGGGATCGATCGGCCAACTGATTGCTTCTGCGCGTAATCAAACAAGGCCCAGAACCGGACGGGATGCGTTAATTGTTAAGGGCTCAATGCTCTACCGAATGACGGCTTTCCCGGAATTGCATATCTTTCAAGAAGCGGCAAGCCCTCGGCCTTTTCTACCACCCGAATCTTACGCATAACATCCCACCTATCAGTCTATGAATAGTTGGGACGCGATGGTTTATGACTGGCAGTCTCAAACGCGTGTACTCGAGGAAATTCTTAGGCACTCGCAACATTCACGCACCATTATGGATCCTTAAGCTATTGATTTCCTGTACATTATTCAAGAGAATCTACGGTATGTACGCCCCGTAAACGAGATTGTAAGGTTTACTGACCGGAAGGCATCTCCAAGTCCATCGACCTAACTTCAACACCATCCCGTCCAAAATTAACACTAATGAGATTCTCGCCTAGTCCTGAAAGGGATTGAGTAGCATTTTCCCGTGAAAATAGGTTTGCTTTCTCTAGCTGCAACCTTCACCACGAATGCTTATTACCCAACGATGCCTTCATGCAAGAAATACTGTCATGGATACTGCACCTTGCACCTCCGGTAACCATACTACGAAGGCCCATATTGGGGCCTTGGGAAACAATATCTAATCGGATGGCCTTCCACGGACGACAGCCGTCCTTTGGGGCTTAACTTCCGGCTACCTCCTGCGGGCCACATGGATCTTTGATTGACCGTTTTGTAAGTAAACTTTCCCTTGGCAGGAGTTCTGTAGCTGAAATCCATGCGTGGCTATCACCCAGCACCCAGGAATCTTTCTTAAGCGCGGTTTCTTGGCGAACGATGGACATGCATGGCGCGATAGACTTGAGTTGGCGCTTACTACCTTTAAACTCTTATCTGCGACTTCTCGCTGCGGTCTTGGACGTTGCAAGCTCCGGCCGCGCACAGCTTCTCGTCGTGGCTGGTTAGCCCCGGACAATGCCTTGGAACACAAGGCGTCGTGGCTCGTCGACGACCTCAGTGACACCGACAGTGCGGTGACGTAAAATCGGGATAACTTGCTACTAAGCGACCACTACTCTACTGGAAGGTTCGTTATCTGCCGTAATCAGCCACAAATTCTCATTTCAGAACGCGGAAACCAACTGACCCGCACCATTGTAATAAAGATGGGTGCCTGTACTCGGTTCCGGTTACTTGGTCTATGACATTTCAGTACGCCTCGGTTGTTTCACGTGTCTATCTAGATGCCGGCCTCCCAAAGACGTTAGATCTCGGCAAAGCTTCGATGCTGTCCTCGACGTCGTGGAATGCGAGGTTCGGCAGCTTTGAGAATGCCGTCTATCACCGACTTGGGTTCCAATGTTACAAACCTTGTCGGATCGATCCGACCAATCCTTTCAGCGGTCTCCACTGCGTCCAACCGTCTTTATTCTCATCTTCTAGTGAAACGTTATCGTCGGGGTCGGCTTAGCGCTCAACCGACATTCTGGGATGAAGTGGCTCGAGCCCGGCACCTTACTGGGCGCCCAGAGCGTGATGACAAAGGCTGGGTCTGTGTTGGTTAACCTTACGGTGGTCTGGCCGCCCATTCGGATAACCCCGCCTGAAGAATCCCGAGTCGCCCGACGTCGATCTGGCAATGAATATTTGTCGGCCGCTCTCGTGGACGTTATGCTTTTGCAAGGCCTGTAGGGTCGTCTATGGATGCCCGGCGTTCTACTGGCACAAAATTCGCCCGCCTGTTCTTCTTGGACGAGGAACGTTGATGACTCGTCGAACGATAGGTCAAATGCGTCATCAACCAGGTGATAGATCCTTATCTGCATTATGGTTCTTTTTCATTGTGCCTTCGCGCAAAATCGGGCCGGCGGAGTCTCAACTCCCAATCGATCGGTTGAAGAGCACGTGATCCATTTCGCTTGCGACCATCATGATGCTCGATCTGGCAACTCGCGACCTCCCGGCCTAGTCACGGAAGCTGATCGATATTCACGGTGCACCTCTCTCCTCGAATGAAGTCGGAGATTGGAGGGTCGTATTGTCCTTCTTGGCAACACAATGATTGCTCTGCTCGGGGTGCCTAAGGCAGTTTTGACAACCGAGTCAAGCCAATGTCAGCTGACTAGACTTCGCGCAAATGTCGCGCTGACCCCGCGCCAAATGAACCATGTGGAAGGCGTCGAAGTTGCCCTTCCTACCATTTACGGCCTGAGTGCAGAAGGTGTTTTGCTTGCCCTGCGAAGCCATCGTGTGAGAGAGTCCTTACCAAGTGTATCAATCCCAGGAATAATGGGACAGATTTTACGAGAAGAGCTCAACACTCTGAGCATTGCTGAATGTTCCACACCAGGAAACACAAATTGTTTTCGGACCCTCGGCCAGTTGCACTGCGCCCATTCAAGTATTCCTTCATTGAACACAGAGCTTTCTCAGGTGACAGAATCGAAGTCCACGGTTACTCTGTGCAGTGGAAGAGGTCGTTGTCCTTCACAGAACAGCGAGAACGGAGGTATCCCTGAGCACCGCCGATTTGGACTCTATCCACCGAGGTCCCGCTGATTCCGGTCTATTGCCCATGGCCTCTGTCGCCCAATATAGTCAAGGCTTTAATCCGCCTAAACATCTCGTGGCAATTCAAGATGTTAGGCAACAGCTTTCCTCGGCAGTGTCCGAAGAATTGTCACTTACAAAATTGTGAGTCGGTGTGGTTCATATATCTTACATGTGACGAGACTGAAAAAGTTTGCGTGCATTTAGAAGGTTTATTGTCGAAGCCACCATCTCACTAGCTATCTCGAGACTGGGGGTCATGGGACCCATGTCCATCAAATTCACTTCACTAGACCGCAGCTGAAGTCTACACCGCTGTACGTAATGCTATCGAATCGACCATATGGCCCGAGCTGCGACTTGAATCGATTCCATCCTCGGCTGCTTGACGGGGTTCTGTCGCTAAGCACTCCAAAGTCGCCCCGTCTCAGTCCTTAAATGGTTCCAATGGCCCCACTTTATTACGCGATCCCGAAGAAGTACAGAAATGGTAAGTTACACTGATTTCGAGCATAACGAACTCCAACAATACATTTTCAATCATTGTTGTGCGACGCACCATCTGCATCGCACTAGTCTTTGCGCCAGCCATCGACTGATATGTATTAATGGATCTCTCAGGCTCGAAACGTAACGAAAAGACGGGTCCTGTAATTCGACAGCGGTCGGAAGAGGGGATGAGTCGAAGATAGGGGGTGAGTTCATTTCTTGAACTCGATCAGTTTCACTTTGTTGATATGACGTACATCTGGGATTTGACAATCAATGGACTGATTAACCACACTCTTGTGTCTCTCCATCAATTGTTAAAAATTACTACTGGGTAGAGGGCCAGTGGCGGGTCTCCTATCCGACGTAGTTGCCGATGCTGACGAATATCTGCTACCCGTCTCTCCCGTTCGACCCGAACATTGGCTTTAGAGACGATAAGCTCCTTCTTTTCGTGATGAAAGTTTTAGCTAGGGGTTACGTCTGACATCGCCGATATCTGCTTCCATCGCTTGTTTATCTAGGTGTAAAATGAACGTTTCTCAAGACCTCTGAGTGTTCGGAAACCTCGATCAGATTCGTAGTGCCTTACCTTTGCTCCAAATCGGTGATTGAAGACACCTACGAGTGCTTCAATGGGTACATTGCTCTGACGTCGGCCCCGTAATTGCCATGGCCAAACACATCGGCTGAGACCCGCTCAGCCATCTCTCCGTTGCCAATCCTTTGGTTGAATTTAACAATCGAACCACGATTAATATAATAGGGGGTTAGCGCCGTCGCCAACTGACCTTCCTTGTCCTCCGATCTCAAACTTCGGCAAGGAGAGCCACGATAGACTTTACAAGTACACTTTGATCCATAGGGGCGTTCTTATGTTTTGAAACAATAAGAAGATGACCGTACCGGGTGGTCGGGGTTCTTCTGCCGGTGCGCTATTTGTTCTTCTTGGTTCGCTGGCTGAGATCGTCGTTGTCAGCGGAGGAAATTTTGTGTGACGGGTTGAACTCGCTGTTGCGCCCGTACCGTGACGACTCTTGCGTCGCGCGAGTTCCCTCGCTATGAGCGCTTTAATTAATTTAACAAAGGCCAATCTCCGTTAGTGTGAATGGCTGCCTCCGCCGGTCTGATAATTTTCTCTCCCATCCTCGGTTCGTTGAATCCCCTGACTCATGATATCCCAGCGGTGCCCCGCATTTCACTAGCACTAGTGACTGGGACTATTTACCTCTTGGTCGCTCTGGAACCTGTCTTGCGTGGCCTCGAGGAAAAATCGACGAGGACTGCGGCGAGCCATATCAAACGATCGTGTTTTCACTATGGAAGGACGCTCTTATTCCCAACGATCACATTCTACTGCTGCAGGCGATTCCCTCATGGCTGTAATGCAGAACAATAAACCTAGTTTAGGATATTTACTCCGGAAGGGTGACGTACTTCCACCGAATGTGCTAGAAATCGATAGTACAAATCGGATCTCACAAGATGGCCTTTTCAAGCCTCATTTATCTGCACAACACGCTAGTCTTATGACAAGTAGTAGTGATTGCTGTCAGATGATCAACTGTGGAATCCTTGGTGGAAGCGGAAGGCCCGTCCATGTTTCTTTTCTGGCAACATGCAACGCAATGTTCTTCAGAACTATTACAAACTGATGTACGTCTGGTAACCAGCAACAAAGGTCCTCGAATCGAGGGAATACTTGACTCAAATCCACGAATCGCGGGACCGAACGCTGTTTAAGTGGAGAGTCACAATCTATGGGCTCGCGCAGCCTATCGACATGTGTTTTGCGAGTCATATTTGCGGCGCAGTTTCCATCTTCCATTGGAATTGAACGTCTACGCAACATTCGTACTATTGGATGCCCAATGCTCTACGCCGTAGTCCGTCGACCTAAAAAAGGTTTTTCTCCCTTGTCACGCTGTCGCTCGGAGACGATCCTGTCGTCACATCTGCATCTCTCTCTCTCGTTGTCAGTGTCACATCCCAAGGGATTGCTCTAGATCTTGGCTGAACCGCGCCATCAGGGTTGGTTACGCGAGGCTTTCGGTGGCAACGCCGCTCTCCTTCAAGTCTATGCTCTGGAACCCTGTTACCCGCGTGCCCACTCACAGCCCTAATGCGCTATATATATATCGATGGTCCCAAAAATGCCAATTTCGACAATGAAAGCGGTACGTTTCGAGGCTTGGTCAAACACTGCTGTGCCAAGCCTGCATTACCAAATGTAGGACCCTCTGTGTGGCTATGAATACCCTAATACCCTGCTACCTACTATGCGTGCAGTCCCGAGCCGGCCAAACCTCGCTTGTGGATAGAATCCAACTTTGGAGATCCTATGCGAGCGTTCTCTAGGAATCATCGGATCCTCCCGGAGACTCAGTCAGATATGAAACACAGACAGTCTGGACTGCCATTGGGAAACTCCTCGTATCCCCGAGCGGAACTTTTCCATCTCTTGACGGGGGAAGTTTTACACCGATTGAGCACCGAAATGTATACAAGTGTACAAGTTTACGGTGACCTAGACCTCTGAACTGTACACTTGTAGTCAGAGTCCATCGCATACACTATCCTTTCCCCGCAATTTGAGGCTTCAGGTCATTTCATGCCGAGGGCGATGGATAAACTCAAAGACAATACTCCGCGTTCGCCAGCATAGCATTGATCAGCACGGAGATGAATGGCATGACTAAATCGTACTCCAACGTAGGTAAAAAGACTCTCTATGATTGCTTCGATGTACGGTGGGGGTATTCTACTAACGGGGAGGCAATTCAGAAACCCGACTACTTCTTGGAATCTAGGATAGAGTTGTATTTCTGTTTGAGCGCCTATCAGAGACCGTTTGTAGATATGCAATTCGATTTTTTGGGTTCGAAATCCATGCTTGCTCTCTCTTCTTGGGAAGTGACAATTATAATATGGTCCCCGGTGATATCCTTGGGTGGAAAATCCTGGGATGATGGGTGCTTTTGATGTCAACGCCGCGGGCTTCCGTACTCCCACTGTATTGGTCGATCGGGTCCAGTATCAATAAAGCGCCCACTCGGCGTTGTCCTTTCCGGAGTTCCTTCTCATTTTCTGCCGTCTGATAAATGGCCGTACCGTATTGCTTGAAGTTGCTGGAGGGAAACCGCGGTAAACGACGGCCGGTGCCGACACTGCGGAGACCGCTTGATCCGTGCTGCGCTGCACTCCGCAATCCACAGAGCTGACATTGAAATAAGCAATACTGTGACGTACTTTTGGGAGACTGGATTTATTTATGATGGGTTGTATGCATCTAGGTTGTGTGGTAGAATGCCGGACACCATGTGCACCGTTTCTTGATTTGCCAAGCAGGGTAAGTGTTCCCCGGAGGGATCCGAAGGGAACCGAAAAGAGATTTAGACGCCACTTATATCCACGGGTCGGTCCATCTAGTTATGCGTTCCTTGAATTTGGGATCTAGATGCCAGTGACGTCGTTCGGTCAAAGGGGAGCAAAGGGTCGGTAAAATAAAGGGGTGACTGTGTTGTTTCCTGGCGATCATTGTTATTTTATTTGTATTTTGTTGCTCTTCTCCTGAGGGATAAACATAGTATGTTTGGATGTCACGTCAAAGTCACCGATCCACACGTCAAGCATGACGCGCTTAGAGGAAAGATAGACGCCACACAAAGGCCGCCTGTCGAGACCAACGAGTCTAAGCCAGACATTGGGTTATCGTTGCTGCTGGGCCTTTCCCCCCTCGGTCATTTGTGTGTTGCCGGCGTGACAGTTGCTGCGACGTCTGATATTTATTAGCCACCGGGGAGTTGTTCGCCTTCGGAACTTGGTCGGTACGATTGATGAAAGCGGTACAAATCGGCAAAATAGTTTTAGAGAGACGGTGTACTATGCGGTTTCAGCATCTGTTGTCGGATGGCTTTCCACTTGTGGCAAAACTCAAAGACGCCCATTGTTTGCTATGGCGTGTCGGGGATTCGCATTCGCTACGTGTCAAGTCTTGATGACATGAGTCCTCTTCTAACCGACTCAATTGCCCGATGAGTGATAGGACTGGCTGAGTAGACTTACATCGGCGAGTCATGCGCCTGGTTCTCATACTTCAAATACGACCATACTGTGCCAGGAACTGCCTGTACCTTTCCCCGACCAAATTGCGAGATAATATGAGCGACAGGAACGGTCCAGAAAATCTGCTACCAGTTGTCCTAAGCGGACAAGCACAAATGGGGTCGTCGTGGCCTATTGCAGGGCAGATACCCTTGGTAACCGTATTACTACGAGGGGGGTTCAAACACCTCGGCCCATTCGATCGACAACCTGAACCTTTGAAGCCACAAAGACGCCACAAGCGTTCCTGTCGATGTCCTTAGTCGGAGATGAATTATTATCCAACCGGGACTTCTCGAAGCGGTCGATCCGTTGCTCCCGCAAAGGGTACACGGCTTGGCGCAGAATGTTCTGGCATATTCCCTTGCCAAATCCCATAATGAAAGACACGACTTCGTTACTTTGCGCATTTTTTAAAGAGCAAAGAGCAACCTGAGCGGTACCGCATCAGGCAATGGGTGCATCGTGGTTATCTTATCTTCTCTGTGGCTTACTTTTGACGAAGGCCTTGTCTGAGCACTTTACTGATAACGTTTGTTCTTGGATCATCAGACCCTACACTCACGTGGGACATTCACGAGAAGAACAAATATCGTAAAGAAGATTCGCGTGGTCACGCTGCTTAATCCGAAACAGGCACAGCAGACCCGAAAACATTCCCGTGCCCGATCCTGTCATAGGTCCCTCTCTGAGACTCTGCCTTTGGCGATACGGCCTTCGTAGCACCGACGACCGGAGGTCGGGTTAAGACCTCCGATGCCGATGGAAGGGATATGAAGAGCGGCGCCTCCGAGTTGTTAAGTGGGGATTGAGCTCGACATCGGCGAGATCTCACGAGGGCGGCGGCTTGTGAGAGGTGAATGAAAAAAAGCTTTCCCCCCATGACGATAGGCGTGATGTTAAAACACGGGGTATGCGGTGCGAAAGAGGCTTGCAAAGTCCACGCTTGTGATCGTGTTGTTCGCGAAGTCTAACTTGGTTGGAGTGGAAAGTGACAATATCTTGTCTTATCCGTGACCTAACGGTGTTATTTAGATTAGATTGTAACCAAGACCAGTAGTTTGGGTCTCTTTTCTTATCTCGTGGGTAGCAATATAGCACAGTAAAATGCCGGTAAACCAACCCGCTGATCACATCGGCCCGAGCGTTTGGAATTGTAAAATGATATTTTTTCGAATGCCATTCGTAGGTCGGTTTCGCGCCTTGGGCGCGTTCAGGGGTATAAGAGGGAAAAGGATTGAAACCACACACAACTTTTGAACCCCCTTCTCTCCTCTTGTCGCACCACATCGCGTTCGTTTTCCCTCTCCTCATCCCTGTCGGTCGTCGTTGTCTTCTTGATTGTCGCCGACGGCTACAGCCTCTGCTACTGTCCGGCGAAGAAGATCCTTCCGGAACCGAACCGCTGACTCGCTCGCAGAGCAAGCCCCGACGCGCCTTACTGCCTTTTACTGCGCAACCGCCCTTATTCTGACTCTCTACTTCAAACTGTATACGTACACATCCTAGCTATATATACCAATTCCTCCCCCCGTACACCATCGACCTTTTCTACTTTTTCTATTCTTCGGGAAATGTCCTCATCCTACGACTACTCGGCTACCCCCGCTTCTGCACAGCCCAAGCAACAGCCGCAGCCCAAGCCCATCGCCAATGCCTACGACATCAGCTACATCCCACAGCCGCTTCGGCCTGCATCCCTCATGGGTACGAGGCACAGCAATGGTGAGTAACCTTCCTTTGCGGCCATGTAGTGGCTTGCGAAGACACGGTTCGAATGCCCGGGACACGGTTACTAACGGCGACCCCATTCTTTCCCATTCTACTTCCATTACATTCACTTCGGTTACGCCCGCGTCCCTCGACAATCTATCGTGTGCATCCATCATCAAATCAATCGCCTTCGCCTTCTTTTTATCTGCGTATTGTATCCGTGTTCGATACGCGAAAAAGCAGATTCTTCGGTGAGACGCAATCACCATGCGGAGGATTATAGGAATGACGGCACGGGAGTCAGGCACCAGCAAGCCACCTGTAACACCAACTCATACGAGTCGATGTCTCCACATGCTCATACGCAATCCTCTGCTGTGTATTCTTCACTACTCGGTACTGTACAGTCACAGTCCGCACCCAGATTCCCTCTTTCTGTTCAGCCTCAGCCCACCTGCGAGCTCAGTCAGTGGATCACTACCACCACCACCAATTCCCCCGTTCAGCAGCTCCAGCACCTCAATCAGCAGCTGCAACAGCCACATTATACCAGTGCTCAGACTCAGTACCCTGGACAGCCTGGATCGATGTCAAGCGCGTCATCATCCTTTCCTTCCACGACCTCCCCTACCTCGGCTTCCGATTCATACGACTACGCGTCATCGGCGTCGCCTGATATCTACAATTCCCCCTCATATCAACACCTTTCATACCATCACGCTGCGCCATCTTCCCTCCCAGCTTCCTCGGTCTTGAATCCCGACTCGATTGGATCTGGTTGGCCATCCTCGGCACCCGCGACTTCCTCGGGTATGGACTTGTACACACAGATGATACTCAATTTTTCACCGCCGCACTCCTCCCCTCATCGCCACCCATCCACCCTCAACAACGTCGCTCCATCCCCCCTCGAATCGACCAACTTCTACTCCGGGTTCGCCGGGCTGGGGCTCCAGAGCCAAGCATCGCCTCAACTCCCACAGCAGCACGATGATAACACTGGTGTATCGCCTCGAGACGTGATGGCCAGCACCACCGTCGTCGATGCGGATGACTTTGGTACGAGCTGGGGAAGTGGGGGCAGTCCTATGGGCGATTTCCCCGTCGTCAATGGGGCCTCTGGTGGAGCTGGAATGGGCTTTTCACCGGAGTATACCCGTTACGCTTTCTCCGGGGGAGATGACCTCGACCTTTCTGGATCTTTCGCGGGTCGGAACAATGGCTCTGCGGGTCAGATGATGACCACCACGTATCAGGATCCGTTCGCCTCGTCGCCCCCATCGGACTTTATTAATCATGATCAGCAAGATCAGGTGCAGCAGACTCAGTTCCCCGTCGATCTTGAAGATAACATGGAAGCGAGTATGGCGACCCTTCGTGCTCTGCCGACCAACACCAAAGCGACCGGTGGCGGGAGACTTGGTTTACAGTTATTGGATACGCATGGGCACGCCGCGCGTCACAGGGACGATACGGTGACCTCCCGTAACGTGGCAGGACTGTGGGATGGGCCTGCGAGTGCACCGGTGGAGAGCGCGATGCACCAGCATTTCGGTCGGAGGCAGATGGTTGGAGATCGTAGGCCCTCGCTGCACGCTGCTTTTAGCGACATACTCCCCAAGTCCGAGTCTCCTCTTCTCGCGTCTGTTCCATTGACCGCCGGAGGAGAGGACATCGAAGCCGAGGAAGACGACGAGGAAGAGGATGAGGAAGATGATGCCGACGACGACGACGACTATGTCGAGGAACGTGGGCTCACGCATCATCAACATCATTCCAACGCCAGCGGGTATCGCATGTCGGCTCGTCGTCACTCTCACAACGTCCCTCGACCGACCAAGCCTAAGCGTTTATCCCCTTACTCCCGTCCCCGTCCATCCAACACATCCACCACGACCACAACCTCCACTTCCAGGGGAGCAGCGGACAAGAAAGCCGGTGGCGAGAAGAAAGCCAAGGCTGTCAAGTGGGAGTCCACGAAGCCCAAGTACTGGGTGCCCGAAGGTTTCGATCCATGGTGGGATCAGAAGTCCCGAGGACGCGGAGTCGAAACCATCTCTTCTTCCCTTTCGTCATCCCTCTCCGCTTCATACGATCAAGACGATGTGGTTGTGGGCGAGCGAGACTATCTACCCGATGACTGGAGAGAGCTCGTGAGAGGCCAGGGGAACCCTGCTCGGCCGTTCGTTTGTCCCGCGGTGAACTGTGGGAAGACGTTCCAGAGGAGCGAGCATGCGAAGAGGCACGCGGGGAGCTTGCATACACCTGATGCTGGTACGTTACTTCATTTCAACCTCATAGCTCCTTAACTAATTGGACGTCCTTTTTTCGACAGTTAAAGTCCCGTGCCCATACCCTGGATGCGAACACAAATCCACGCGCGGCGACAACTTGAAGCAACACATGGACTCGCATCGACGCAAGAAGGGCGGCGCGGGGTCGTTCAGTGCTGGGGTGGATATGGAAGATAAGGATCGGACGGTTCGGTCGAGGAAGGGCAGTGGCGTAGGCGCTTCCGGGAGTCGACCGCGGAGAGTCAGGAGCATGGCTGCCGTCAAGAACGAGGACGAGTAGGTTATTGTATCTTTACGACGTTCGCCATCCGATACGGCGACGCCATGATCATCTTCTATCGGACCTCTTTGATGATTCTCGACATGGAGCGTCTTGGACACCGGAGGGCTTTCTTCTGACCCAATGCTTTCCCTTCATACTTCCCGCTTTCATCAACTACTCCAGGAGTCTTCCTACGCGTCTTCTTCTGCGTCCAACTACACATGTTTTAGTGGACCGAAGGGGATTCGACTGGATTCTCCTTTACCATCAACTTACTACATCTTTTTAACGACCTTCCCGCCCTGCCACTGTTGGAACTGCTTCAACCTCTGTAACGAAATGGACACGCCCTCTTGAAACCTTGTAACTGTTCTTTCATTCCATTCTATTCCATTCCGGGGTATTCCATCGGGTCCCTACTTTTTAAAGTCTTTATCATCTTTTTACTTCTGGATACAAGTCCTCGATCACGTTCTCTCTCTCACTTCCTCTTGCACGGACTTTCCTCTCTCGCTCTAGCACATTCTTCTTATCTTCTACTTTTTTTATCTACGACTCTTCTCACATATATCTACATGTAAACTACGTTCACGACCCAACCTCTTCGACGAGTCTTCACTTCATTCTTTTCGTCTTTTTCATGTTGTGTTTTTACTTCGTATATACTGTACTGTGCAGGCTTTGACATTGTTACTCTTCTGGTTTCCAGGTAGTTTGTACGCTGGTCAGGTCTTTGAATATACCCCCGTGTTATTGATGAACTATTTTCCGTGCTTGTCGCATGATGAAGTTTACGGCATGGCCATCTTCTGAATCTTCCCTTCTCTTCTCTTGATCTGCGAATAACGTCGAATCAACGCTTTGAGCCGGCCTTCGATGGTCCCACACGCAGCCACATTCTGTGAATCCAAAAATCATTCCGTTGGTTGCATTAGGCAGGAGGGAAATGCCAAGGAACAAACTGAGTGGGATCTCGGCGACTCTCGAACGGTCCAAGAACCTACGTTCCTCGAGACACCGGTTAACATACGTGGTGCTGGGGATCTACCTCACAAGATAGATCACTAGCTGCCTCCAGAACTTTCCACCGGCGCTTCCTCGGTCAACTAGAGCAGTTTTATCGAGACGACCAAACAGACTCAAGGCCTTGGGCCGCCAGCACAGCACAACAACCCGGTTCAGACGAACCTTGCTGGAGGGCACGTTGCCCTGTTCTACTCAAATCCAAACTAGGCCTATCCTAGCACAAGAGGGGTGTGATACAATGTTTTAGTTGGGTTCAAGCTTATCGGATCTAGAGCGGGGCCACACTGCGCCGGCACAACTTCGAAGTCGGACTTGATAAGTAGCCGATGCCGCACATGGCTTGGTGCAGCAACCATTGACAAGATGCGTAGACAGAGATGTCTTCTGAGGTTTGGAACCGACGAGGCAACGGCCGTCGATGCACAATGGCGAGAGAATGGCGCGGTGGCGTTACGCAAGGCCCTTGCCAAGGCCCCCATGATAATACGTGCGGAACTTTTAGGTGTGTCCTGTCGCGATGCAGTGCCTCATCAGAAATGCGCAGAGCTGTTGTTGCGTGGATCGAATTCAGCGAGAGTGAGTCATGAAGATCCAAAAAAATCTTTGGCTATGGTATATCTACCCGTGTCTTCACGCTTACATCTACAACCTTCCAGTATAATTGGATATAGTTCATGGCGATGTGATTTTCGACATTGTGGGGAACGTCCGGTGTGGTCAATTTCTAGAGATGGGTTCCGTGTCGGCAAGTGGTGATTTAGATTGAAAGATGGTGTAGATGTACAGAAGTGGCATTAACGAGAAGGTGAATGATTAATTTGGCATACACAGGATTGGGAGCACTATGAGAGACGCATCGACAAGATCCTGGAGCATGTCAAGGATTCGCTTTGTTGACTAGGCTCATGCCTTCAAGCTGCTGTCTTAAATCAACATTGATAGCATCTCATTGTCCGATTAAGAGGGCGGTAATTGCGGGGTTGGAATTACGGGATCGCCAGCAACAGCATGTTCACAACTACATACCGTTAGACAAATGTTTGGTTTTCTCTCCTGCATCCGATACACGCGCTAGAGAGCTTAGCTTAGCAGTCATGGCCACACAACCATCTCAGTCGACCATGGCGGCACTGGAGGATATGTTCTTCGAACAATTTAAAACTCATGCTGAGAAGATAAAAGTTACCCGGGCTTCTGGAAAGCCGACCTTAGCGGACGTACGTTTCTTCATTGCCTTCCACAACCTATACTAGCCAAACTACAGATCGATTGATTATACAAGTCTCTTTATTCAGTCGATAGAGTGCGCCCATGAAGCTCTGCGCCCGTTCGATTTGAACAAGGGGTCCGAGAGACCATCCTCAACAAGGGGTGATAACCAGGGTGGCTTGAGCTTGGTGCGTGAGTGAATAACCTCTTGACTTGTATTGTTCGATACAACCCACTCTCCCGAAGTGCTTCCAGGTCATTTCCAAGAGCTACAAGCCCAGGATTTTATCATGCCCATTCTGGAATGGTTTTTACGTGAGCAATACCTTAGCATTCACTCCAGACCACCCCTGCGATGCATCTAAACCTTCAATCTTTGGGCTTTAAGGCGAAGTGCGAGATAACCGATACCTGATCACCCTCGACATTCAGAGGTTCATGGACGATTATGAGGTTCGCCAATCCAACCCTAGTTCGCCAACCCGGCTCGGGTCTTGTCACGCTATGTTCATCCTGCTTGTTCTGTTGGCAGACAACGGGAGACGTTGAAATCGTCCACGATATGCTTTGTCGCGTGGTGGAGTGGTGGGAAGCCTGGGGTCAAAACGTCGCCTATTTCAACCCGTGAGTCCTATTTACGATTCTATCGCAAATTTTCCAAGGGGTGACCCGAGAACTTGCATGGATAAAGATATGTTGACGGAGTTCAAGCCTACCGTCGCACATGCACCATTCACCTCAATTCATCCCTCCCCGCAACATTTCGACCGGCATTTCGTGCCCTGCTTGCTTCTACCTTCCCCTCCGAATTGACACCCATGGATGTTGAGAGGGCTAAAAAGATCTTTGCCACCCTGAACGCGCTTGGCTTGCTTAGCGATCACGAACATCTGGTGGGATCAACATTGAGAGATTTCATTACAGAGCATCTCACGGAGACGTGTAAAGGGGAATGGGAGACAATGTGTTGGCCGGTTTTAAAGGAATGGTACGCTGCTGTCGTCGCGCCGTGGATCGAGCTAGTGTATGTAAGGAGTTGGATGAAACGTGGGTATTTTCTGCTGAAGATTCAATGGGAGGAATTGCTCTAACGTCCCTCCTTCCCCCTTCTCTTGCAGAATCAGAAACGAAGGCAATATTTGATCCCTTGAATGCAAAGTACACGTGGCACATGTGCGAGGCGTTGGCAAAACTGCGGTGAGAGGAAACCTATACCCTCCTAGCTTTTGCGCTGACACTATATAGGATATCGGAGATTTTCGATATCATAGTCGACTATCCTACATCTAGTCCCGCCCTATTAGACCTAAAGGCACGCTGATCCCATTATACGGTCTCCGTGGCGGTTCGACTGACCTGCAAGCACTCGATCTTCAGGAATGTCTTTTTCAAACAGGCACACGCAAGGAGCTCGTTCAGTCCCTCCGTACAGCGTTAGTGTATCGGCTCAGAATCATCTTACACCCTCCAGAAAGCATGATCATGACCTGGCCGCTTCTCCACAGGAACAAGAAGCGGCTCTTACATCCCGGAGCAGACACCAAGGACATAATCACCCAATATGTTTCGACCATCCGGTGCCTTCGAGTCCTTGATCCCATGGGATCGCTCCTGTTCAGCGTTGCCGATCCAGTACGGCAATACCTCCGGTATGACTTCTCTCTAAACCGTTTACCGATAGCCAGTGAAACCAAAATCTCACGTTCGTATGTGAAGCGAGCGGCCGGATACAATTCGTACCATTGTACAAAACCTCATTGACCCCAAGAGCGAGTTCACCGCGGGCGAAGATGGAGAGGTTAAGCCGTTGCAGGACACAACACATCTAGCGGATGATTATGGGGACTTTGGATGGATGCCCGAACCGGCCTATGCTGATGCTGGTTCGTCCAGCCGTCAAGCCCTATCGATCATGATAGTTAATCCTCCCCCCTTTTTTCCAGCGTTCCGGACGACCAGAGCCACTGATATCATTAGCACCCTCGTTAGCATTTACGACTCGAGGGACATTTTCGTCAAGGAGCTGCAAGTTTTGTTGGCCAAGAGGCTCTTGGGGATCAAGGACCAAGACTACGATGCCGAGGTGCGAATGCCATGACTAATTTTGCCAGTGGCGATAGCAATACCTAACCACGCAGCCTTAGATCCGGAATCTTGAGATCCTCAAACTTCGATTCGGTGACGCGCCATTACAAGTGTGCGATGTGATGATGAAAGATATCACAGACTCACGTCGCGCGGATCAACACATCAAAAACGCACGAAAAATTGAACTCGAAAACCACGTCCCTGCCGCCACTGAGGGAAGCACAGAAGAGCTGCCGATTCACGCCACGATTATATCCCGGCTCTTCTGGCCATCTATGCCATCCACCTCGTTGGTCATGCCTGGAAAGTTCCGAAAGTACGCAGTAAAATCCCTACCTAGCATGTTTTTCGGCTCCTTGCAGTTGACGATTGATCTTGTTTGTTTTTATGTTCTAGATATCAGGAGGAGTATGCGAAACGGTTCAGCGAGTTCAAACCTGATAGGAAGATTCGATTCATTCCGAATCTGGGAACTGTCAGCCTGGAGCTAGAGCTTCAGGACCGGACGTTAAATGTCGAGGTAACACCACTCCAGGCGGCCATTGTGGATTGCTTTTCATCACAAGGTGAGCCTGAATACGAACGGCTTTGACGACGACTTGTGCCTATTCTCTACGGCGTTGGATCAGATACTTGGATCGTTGATGAGCTGGCCGCACACCTCGGCAATCTCGATATCCCTAGCGTTGATAAGGCCCTGGAGTACTGGCTAGATCACGGGGTGGTCAAATCGATTGGGAACAAACAATATAAGCTGCTCGAGGTTGCAGAAGAGAAGAGGACATTGACGATGCGACCCGCACGGAGATCATGTGAGCGATCTTGTGTGAGATGATCTTCGCCTAGCTGACTTTACCTTCTAATAAAGCTCTGAACGAGACGCCTGCTGCAACCAAGATGGAAGAACAACAAGCCGAGCAGATGCGAGTCTACTGGCAGGTAAGTTAAATATACCGTTTGTGCCATAGGCCCTTGCTTCTTATTTACAATCCCCGGATCCGATCTCCCGTCTTTGCAGTTCATCCAAGGGATGCTCACCAATTTCAGCTCGCTTCCAACCGACCGAATTCATACGATGCTCAAGTTCGCACCGAACTACGACCGAACACGAGAGCAGTTGGCGAGATTCATGGAGGCGCTGAAGCGGGAGGGCCTCGTCGATTTGCGCGATGGGAGCTGGAGGCTCTTGAAGGATGGTGGCACGACATGAGGACATGTCTACATGTTAGGGAATGCATGTGTCATCTTTGCAGCTCTTCCAGAGCGTCCTGTTCTAATTGAAGCTAGACTTCCTGCATTTGGGTCAAGAAACAGCCGCCGGTAACCGGTAGAAAGGCCGGGAAATGGCTTGCTCGTTATCCGCACAAACAAGTAACTTTAGGAAATGAGCTAAAAAAAAAAAAAAAAAAAAAGTGAACAACGGCATTGTCACTCTTTTTGTTCGTATCACCGCCGTCCGATTGCTTATATATCCTGGTCATCAGCGAGTCAGGAGAGGCAAACATCGTTCAAACAAGATGGGCGAACGTTGATCGTAAATACAAATAAGTCGTTAATCGAAACGTAGAAATACATCAAAGAGCCGGTATTTCGAGAGCTAGGACGCACTGCTCCACATATGTATCCCATCTCCTCGTCTTCGTCTTCGCGTGATCGATCTTTTGCCTTTTGGCCCGATTCTTCGCGACATCATTGGCCACGTGTATGCGCGTCCAGGCTCAGCGATACAGAGCTGGCTCCCGAGTGCGTCCCAGAGCATGTCTAGACCTACACCCAGGATGAGATGGTCTGTAACTTGGAATAAATGATTGTTGGCTGAAATAGCGAACGCGTCAAAGTTGGAAGCTGTGCGAGAATACGGACAGTACACACAGTAATTCTCCTCATACTTCTTCAGCTCGGGTGTCGGTCCGTAGTTGGTAACTGACCCGCCGAAGGAAATGGGTATAGTCGGCCCCTTCCGCTCCAACGGTTCCGCGTTGGACGATCCACCATCCTTGATGAGACTCAAGGCATAACTTTCAAACAGCCAACCTGCCGGTGTTCCTGTTTCAGGCGTCATTCGGAGCATCTTGAACATCCCATAGAAAAGTTGTCAGTCCCGTCTTGTGCGAGTAGTGCATCAGCGATGATGGCACCTATGCGCCTGGTGGCGATTGTGGCGATGAATCAGTTCTTGGGTCCACGAAGGATCGCATAGAGTTGGGGTATGAAGTTGGGTAGAACGGTCTTCTCGATGATGTTTATGTCGTACCAAATAGTAGCATTCACGAGGCGAGTCAACTCACCAATTCCTGGTTGACCTATTATGGCAATTCCAGTCCAAGGAAACTTTGTGCCGTGGTCCGTAATGAAGTCGTAGAGAATGTCGTATTATTCTCTGAGAAGCATCTCGGAAAACCATGGACAGAGACCTACTTGACCCTTCACATCCAAGACCTTACAAGATTCCTTGGACGTCGACGAGGACCCGTGGGCCACCGATATGCTCCCTTCGGGTTCATCAGGTGCGGAGGTTACTAAGACGTCGGATCCGGGTACATGTGATTGGTGGGTATCGGTTTGGGCAGCAAAGTTGGGGAGGATTGAGCTGTCGTTAACGAAGATCGGGACGTCCTGGGCGGTTTCCTCTCCCACAATCCGCGATAGGCCTTCGTCACCTTTCCCCCAAAGCCTCGAGGATAGGTCTCTGTAGGCTGCGAGAATGATATCGGTATTTGGCTGTAAGTCTTCGTTTCTGGTAACGACATGAATCAGGATCTTGGAAGTTCGCGTGAATATATCAGGATTCTTGGCTCACTAGTTGTGAAGGACTTTCTTGGCGATATTCGAGAGGTTCCTGCTCCCGTAGGTATGATTTCCTTATTAGTGCTGTGCCCCCCAGTACTGGGCAGCCTCTGATCGCCACTCACTTGCCACCTTAAGTTGTGGACACTCAATAACGACGCGTAATTTGTTACCTGACAGATTCGTGAATTCTTCAGATAGTAGTCCATCTAGTTTCATTTGGTTGTTCCGGTTAACGAAGGCGGCTTGGACGAGTTGGTAAAAATTTGGGATCGTTTAAATCTATGGGCGGAATGAACTACTTGAGAGTAAAATTGAATGAGTTGCGCAGACATTCATCATAGACATTCTGGTCATATCTTCAGTGACTGGGTTGTCAAGTAGGCCTCTGCGGTCAGCTGCGTCTCGATGTGTTCCCGAAGCTTGGCGCCCCTGCTCGAGCCTTCAAATGTAGAAGGTTCACAGTCCTCTGAGATACCTTGGATGTAACACCAGAGCTTGGACATGATGGTTGGCAAATGGTGTGTTGGGAAACTCAGGTTGCGCAAGGATTTGAGTTCCCGTTATGTCCGGCTGCCACTTACGCCTGCGCTAGCTTCTAATTAATTGTTGATTGATTCCTGTAAACTTTATATTATATATGACCGAACTGTCTTGCTGTTTCTGTTTCCGTCTACACCGGTCCTCAACCGATCTGGACGTGATGTCTTACCCTGTCCTTTCCGATTATATCACAATAGCTCAAGCCAGCAACGTCATTTCGTGTGAGCAATGCGAGATTCCTATCCCACTAGGTCGTCATTGCCAAGCAGATCAGGGATTCAATCAACCCTTTGGCCTCGACCCTCACCCCTCACTCCACACATATTTTTACATTGCTCTCGCGTGCTACTAATGGGGATTACCATTTATACGTCTTCTTTATCAGAGCTATTAGTAAATCCGTAAACGTGGTGCCAAGGCTCAGTTGGCTGGCAAGGATCCCGCAAGATTGCCATATCAGTTTCAGTCCTTACAAGGCAGTCACCTCTATCCAGACCCTACAAGATTAAGCAATGCTCACCAAGGTTCTGATGTACACAACCTCTCGTCAATACTATTTAATTTTGAATGTGCAGTGTTGACAGCGATATCTGCATCCGACGAAGTCGGCGTAAACGGCAGAGATAGAGAAGCAAGGACAACATCACGAACAGCTTGTCAAACTATGATTGTGATGGCATGCGGTCAGGCACACCCAAGGTGACTTACCAAAGCTCGAAGACCGCTGCATCGAGGTCGACACTGCGGTGCCGCGACAGTTTATTGCGTTGAGCCACACGCTCTAGATTCAATCTGGCATCAGCTATGCATTGAAGGAGAGCGATATACCCTTACAAGTCGTGGTTATGGAAGGCGGTGAAGAGGTATGACTGAAACGAATATTGCCTATCTGCCGGCGAGTGTGCATCATACGACAATGTTGTGAGTGAAGGAAGAGGCGAGAGTGCGTTGTGTTCACCTGTTCGGATTATCGGCCTATGTTCAATCAAGGGTCTTCAAAGCCCATCTCGGAGCCGCTGGAAAGGTGTCTCAAAACTAAAGCCAAAGTAGAAATCGAAATGCGATACTGGCAAACCAGTGTGAATTGTGCCTGAGCTGACAGGGGCACGATACTAATGGTGTTGTTCACGGGACAGATAGGAAATGACTGTTCAGGGGCGGATATAATTAACGTTGAACGTAGAACGCGCTTTCAAGCGGAATTTATATATGTCTTCACCATCTGCCCCTGCGTGGTGTCTGTAACGGATTATCCCTCATCCGCCCTTACTTCACCGCACAGCGACCCCATCATTTCGGGATCGCGGGAGCGTACATGATTCGCTACCATTATCTCTTGCGAGGGAGGCATTTCTGCCATGCGAGTCTATTGGGGATGGTTCTGCAAGCCACCGACTACTTGCGTTCCCCGGACATTCAGGCCTTAGACCTCGACTACAGATTATGCCAAGGATTGATACTATCGTCAATGAAACCAACTTGGTAGCCTGGACTAATAATAATTTGCTCAGACGTAACTGATGGCTATCAATCTCCCCCCCCCCCCCTGAATCAAGTCAGTCGGAAATAAGATTTAATCTCGCTGCTTGCCTCACCGAAGCCTGATATAAATGTACGTCGGCGCAATGCGTTTTCTTTTCATCCCCATTTTTCTTATCACTACCACTCGCTCTGTTTTTAGACTGGGACGATGACCGACGATATGCCGATTGCCACAGGCCACATATTGGTAAAAACAGCTTTCTCGGTGTAGAAATCTTCAAGGCAGATTTCGCTGATTGTTGTGCGCTGCAGGGCTTAGCTGCTGGTATGGGTCTATACGGTACGGGGTGGTGGTAGCTTTCAACAGAGCGACGGAGGTTGATCCAGATGCACTTCTAGGTTGGTATCTCGCCACATTCCTGCGCGTTTTCGCAGGACTCTGGGCGAGGAGGAGAAGCAGCAAAGTCGTCACATGGATCACCATCATCTTGTTCCTCCTCACTAACTTGAACATCGGTAAGTCGACGATGCCTCATTTTGCCCCGGCCTAGAGTGCTAATTGAGTAAGTAACCGGATTGTAGCAATGTGCATAGCGGAGGAATACAACGCGTGGATCTTGTACCGCGTAGATCCTGGATTACAGGTCTATTTCTCATTTGGAGTATGGTCAAACCCAAGGGAGGTGGGAAAGTACGTTAGCTACCTTTGTCACGGGTGGCGCAACTATTAATCCAACCATACGGCTACTCTCAGCATCCTCTTGCTCCTTGGTGTGAGTTATTACTTACCCACTTTTGGCGAAAACCCCTTCGAGATTAATCATTGACTGGTGATCTTCCAGGGAATGGTGGCGGACATACTCGTCTGCTGGCGTCTCTATGCGATCTGGAATCAAAATCGCCTAGTGATTTTATTTCCTGCCAGCTTTATCGTGGCCGACACTGGTGTGATATTCCCCCTTAGGATCAATCCTCTCTGTCCCATGGCTCATGATCACTCGTATTGATTTATAGCTCTTGGATTGGGCATCCATTTCATCACTATAAAAACTCACAACATCTTAGGCGGCCCTCGGTATGCGAATTATTTCCGATTTGGCTACATCGTCGCCACTGTGGGAACGGTGCTCGTCCACCTATACTGTACCGCTATGATCGCCGCGCGTCTCTGGTGGATCGGTCGTCGTGCCCAGAACGCTCAAGGTCGCAGCCTCTATAATGTCGTCATCATGTCCTTGGTCCAGAGCGGCGCTTTATATACCGTGACGCTGGTGGTCTATACGATTCTTCAAACGACTGGATACGTGAGCATGGGCTGTTCGAGTCACTCTGCCTTGTACCGACTTACAATCGCTTCCTTGGATCCAGTATGGTGTAGGGGCATTTGTGAATTACATACTAGTCATGGTCATCGCTATTGCGCCGCTACTGCTCGTCGTGCAGGTAAGAGATCCATTCCCTTTTCATGTGTTGTTATGTGGATACTGTCCCTAACCTCATTGACCGTCCCGCCTTGTTTTAGCTCCACGAGAAGATCACTTCCGAGTCAAATACCACGGAGAATAACAGGCGTCCTCGACTCAGCCGGTCTGAGCCCAGTCGCAGCGGTAACATTCGATTGAAGGACTTTCGCTCGACCCATCACTCTGGCGCCAATCAGATTGTATCAAACCTAGACGGCAGGCGCAGACAGCAGGCCATTAGCGCAGCATCGAATTTAGGCAACAGCGTCCACGTCCAAATCAATGTCGAAGTGGACGAAGCAAAGGTGGATTATGGATATGACGAAGAGGGAGAGATATCGCTTCCTTCAAGCACGAAGTTTGCAACTGAAGCACTTCCCCAGGTGTGATAGTTTTGGCGGGAAATATGATCAACGCAGGGGGTATTTGGCATGTGGGATCTAGAGTTTTCGAGGAGATGGACTCTGAATTGTTCTTTTTCAAATGAACTTTGCCCTCCACGTCTTGTGAGCTTGCTCTCAGGTCGTCACTTATTAAATGTGTTGTATATTTAGTGTGTTTTTTTATTAAATGAATTTAGGATGAGATTTGCTTGTGGGGTAATGATGAACTGTGTAGGGAACGATGATGTAAAGGTCCACTCCTGAACTCACCGACCACCTCGCCTTGCTTTTCAGCTCCATTGGAAGATCGCTTCCAAGTTAGCCCAGGAAAATAATAGGCGCGGTCTGTCTGAGCTCTGCCACGGCGACAACATCCGATTGAAGGACTCCCGCTCCCTGGTACCACATGCACATCCAGATTGAAGTGGAGCTATACAATGCAAAGGCGGCTTATGAACATAGTGAAGAGGAAGAGGCACGAAGTGAGCCACTGAACTATTTTAGGCGTGAACGATATGATCATAAAGATTCGCAGCAGCGTCGTCCCCGCTCAGTCTCCTGGGTTACAGTGGTTTGCGCCGTGATTGGTTTTCTGCGCGAAGAGCATCGACGTTCATTCTTGTATGTTGTCGCATGGGACTATCCATGATATCTGCAACCGTCTCGCACTGGTATAGCTCACCATAAGAGTTGTTTGCTGGCTACGTACCGCGAATGACCTGAACGGCCCGGAAACAGCATCCGATTGATGGAACTCCGGACGCCCTGAGAGGTATTTGGGATCTGATATTCGGGATTTCGAGCCTAACGTTAGTGCATCTACTGAAAGGCTTACACGCTTCGCGCCTGGGTCGACATGTGTCGCACATGGTGGAGGTTCTTCGATTTCGGGTGCCCTTACCCGATACATCAAAGCTTACAAATGTGCCGAAGTTAAAGATGACTCAGTTTTATTATTGTGACCTACTCCACTCTCGCTTCCGTATATCCAGGGCTCGTCTCCTCTCAAGCGAGGTCGAAAAACCAATAATGTACCTCCGCCCCATTCACACCGAGCTCCATCTCCCAACCCTCTACACATTCATCCGCTCAAACCCTCTCGGCGTCCTTACCACAGCGCTCAAATCGCCCTCCCACCCGCTTCTCCAGAGTAGTCACATCCCCTGGGTCCTTGACCTGCCCTCCTCTCCGGAATTATCCACTCTGGAAGGTGGCGAGGTCCGATTGCGAGGCCATATCGCGCGTGCAAACCCACATGCAAAAGCACTCATCGAAGCAGCATCAGCAAATGGGGTCGAAGTCAACAAGCTTCAAGAAGAGGTCATGATCCTATTCACGCATTCAACGCATCATTACGTGACCCCAAAATTCTACGTTGAGACCAAACCTACAACGAGAAAGGTTGTGCCAACATGGAACTACGCCGCCGTGCAAGCCTACGGGACCGCAACAATATATTATTCCTCTGCAGACCCGGAGGCTGGCGCTTTCTTGACAAAGCAAGTTCAAGATTTATCGAGGTTAGCGGAGGAAGAAGTGATGGGGTTTGATGGAAAGGAAGGACGGGAGGACCCATGGTCGGTGGACGAGGCCCCGAAGAGTTACGTCGAGTTACTGAAGAAGGGTATCATTGGCGTGGAGATCACGGTAACGCGGCTGCACGGGAAATGGAAGATGAGCCAGGAACTTGGGGCGGGGGATAGGGACGGGACGATAAAAGGATTCGAGGATTTGGGGACGCCAGAGGGAGAGAAGATGGCGGCAATTATTAGGGAGAGGGCAGAACTGAAGGATAGTTTGAAAAAAGTATAAGAGTGGTCTCGCACGCGATGACCTTTTAATTAATGGGTATGGGAGAGGAGGGAGCTGGAAATCACGGTGCATGTTTGTTCTAGGTGCACCCAGATGGCGATGGGTTCACGTTTATTGGGAAAGTGGATTTAAGTTCTCAGATCGGATGGTTCCCTTAGTAGATATGGGAGGATGGGCCTAACGGATCGAAGTGGCAACGTTCTTGCCCCAGCGCTCCATCACACCACAAAGCATATTTTGAAGAAAGTGGATGGCGTGAAAAATCAATCTAGACTGTCAAATTTTTAGCCTTGGGTTGGATTGGCGAACCTGACAGATATATGGATTCCACCATGATCAGGGGCGGCAAAAGTTGTTTGACCCCAATAAAGCCGTGAAGCCAACTGAAACTTTACTGACCACGGCACCAAGTGGTCAAGACACTACTTCTGTCCTTTCAGCGTCACCAATTAACGCTGCCTCTATCTCAGGCTATTTCTCCTATCTTCTGTAAGTATATACTCCTCTTCCACCTCCCTCACTGAGATCATCCCCATGGAAGGAGTCGGACCATGGCCAGCGCACGCTGCGGGTTTAAAAATTTCCTTCAGGTCCTCTTGCATCGAGCAACGCCTACGCCAGAAACAGAGCTGCCAGAACTGCAACCGTTTCTGGAGGCAGTCATTCTACTGTGCACTAAACTCAAGCCATACCTCACGTCTTAGTGAATACAATCGAGGTGTCACCCGCTAATTCATGCCAATCCACTCAAATTGTTTCCAGTCGTGATATAGCACAGTTCAGGGAGCATAATACGAAGTTATATCCATCTTTCGTCGAGTTGGGCAACAAGGCCCTGGAAGGGGTGCGAACTGTCGAAGTTAAGGGTCATACGCTGCAGCTCCTTTCCCACGTTTCGGATCCCAGAATCATTCAAGCAAAACATCATGGGGGTACGCCAAGCCGGAAACCGATCATAATATTACTGGGCCTCCAGGCTGCCAAGAATGCCGGGGACCAACACAGAAAGAACGCTTCTTGGGTCGGTTTTGCTTTCGGAGACGTACTCCAAGCGCCGACACAGCCTTTCGCGTGGAAAAACTGTTGAGTTCCAGTCGAAGTCGAGCCACGCGCCTTCGCCACCAACATACCCTACGAGTTTGAAGCGGAAACAGGAGTCTCAACAAGTCCCGCAAAGACGGTCAAGTTCGTACAGAGGGCGTCGACACCCATGGCTTCGAAACAGGAAACGGATACGACTGAGCCAACTTTAAGGCCGGTACCTGGTACGCACGAAACTTCGCTGAGCCAGGGAACTGTTACTTACTATACTTCTGACAGGTGAACCCCCGGCACTGCAGACTGTTCAAAAACAACCGGGTAGCGACATCTCAAACAACGCCTCGCGACTACATACAACTGGAGATTCGGATACTATGCTCCCTCACCGCCAGCGCGTCACGGTTCAATGCAGGCTATATGCAGCGGAGAAGTTCTCCGCTTCACCGTTCCTTGCGTCGACAATCGGTTTTAGCCATCATTAGTGAGGCCACTTCCGGTTGAGGTGAGATTCTTTAGCTAACCTAGCTCCATAGGAAATATTGTCCACATCTGGTAGTACGACCGGCAGGGTACAATCCAAACTAGCGGTCTAGACTTTGTCAAAGATCTTCCTCACTTTGTAGTGCTCCTGTTAGCTCTTCAACGTCTGGGCCCCGCAGGGTACAGAGAGTTGTCATTTGGGAAGGACAAGGCGATCACCCTCCCTACCAGTGGAGCTAAGTTTACCCTGGAGGACCCAATAGCGAGGCATTATGGAATTTCCGGCCGGGCGACTAGCATGTATGTCGTGACCAGTTCATCTCTAGATCCCCGACCTATACTGGATGGAGAAGGTACGTTTAATTGGCACGTATGTATAAAGGTCAGGACAAAATTAACGATCATCACTTCTATATAAGCACACCCCTCTATTGGCGAACTATCAAACAGCACTGGTGGTATTAGAAACCTCACGCTGGACGGAAATAATGGACGGAATATGTTACGCGTTTGAGTTTATTTGAGAATAAAATACCAATACTGACGAACTTAATGCTCAGCCCAGTCTCATAACTCCCTAAGGGGACTCGAAATGGTGGCCAAGATCTCCTGGGTTCAAGAGAATCGCACTCATGAACACAATATTGTTCAAAGTGCCATTGATGCAGCCGATAAACTTCCCGACTATTCTGACGGTCGAACCGCAATCATCGGGCACGTCCCTGAGTTCATCGCTGCCATTGATTACAACGGTTACGACACGAAGCACATTCGAAAGCAGCTTGGCTTCAGCGACCGCGATACAGCACCCGAAAGGAACCGGCGTTGTCGCATTATCGTCGCACGCCGACTCTATGCAATTACTGATCTTGAGGGAGATGATATGCTGGAGGCATTCTGGGAGTGCGTCCTATGTGAGTTATTTGGCGCAAATCAATCCAAGGTCCCAGCTAACCAACTCCGACTGAAGGTCATCGTGCTCTCTGGACGCTCGGCTTCCATCGTCGAGATATTAGCGAACTCAACCTCATGTACTTTCGGAAATATGGGAAGGTCTTCGGAGTATTGAACGACTTCGATTTCGCAACCATAGATAAAGCGGCGGTGGATACAGACTCGGGATGGAGGGGGACATTGCCATTTATGGCCCTGGGTTTACTTTCAACTAGGGGCCTGAACGGACAGGTTGAACATCTCTACCGACACGATTTAGAGTCATTCTGGTGGGTCCTCGTATGGATCACCTTCCGTTACCGCGGAGGGAAGCTCATTCAGAACCCCCCGTTTTCGGAGTGGACTCACGGTCTCACCATGTGCGCTGACCACAAATTCTATTTCCTGCGCAAAGCGCGAGAGTTCGTCCTTGAAAATCTCAGCCAGCACCCGATCTGGATGTCAGACGGCCGGCCGTGGCTGATGAAACTTAAGGCGGCCGACAACGAGAGGGATTCTTGTCTAGACATCGGAGAACCAGTCTTGGAGGCCGAAACCCCCAAGGAATGCTACAACAGCCTAGTTCCCATGTATGGTATCGATGCGGTTTCGAAGATATCCACTTCGTATCGCCCTCCCCCCCTTGCGGACTGATTATGGATGCGTCGCATGTATTGATTCTTTATAGAGTAATTAACGTTTGTCTGAATCATAAATGTTGCTAGTGCTCGAGTTGTGATCTTCGCGGATATCATCACTTGCATTACAATCTGTGCTTACGTAACGATAAGCGCCGGGTAGCTGAAGGGGCCGAACCGGTAATGTTGGGTACATAATCAATTGTCTCCCATCCATCCCACTTGCATCCCACTACACTTTAAGCCTATTACATTAAAAATCATGTCCACCTCTGGTGATGCTATCTCACAGTACATCTCAACATAACGTGCTGACATGGGTCTCGCTCCTTCACACAGAATCTAACCTCACCATCTCTTCGATTTTCGATGTCCGCGACAAGATTGCATTGGTCACCGGCGGAGGATCTGGTCTCGGGACCATGATGGCCAGCGCTCTTATTCAGGTGCATGACCTTGTCCCGAACATCACGATGTTGCGAGTGACAGTTAACCTCTCGGTGTTCAGAACGGAGCCAAGGTCTACATTGCCTCGAGGAAGGAGAAACAGCTCCAGGAGGCACGTCTCTCTATCTATTTGCTTAAAATTGTATCAAATTATGCCTCATCCTCTGCTTAGGTCTGTGACAGGCTCAACAAACAAGGACCTGGATCGTGTCATTATATTGTTGCCGACCTTGGTGTGCGTTTACCAAGCCTACGCAATACCACTGGAGGCTAACACTTGGAACCGCTTCAGTCAAAATCTGGCTGCGACGCATTAGGGGACGCTTTCAAGCAGAGAGAGTCAAAACTTCACATCCTAATCAACAACTCGGGAGCGACATGGGGAGCAAAATGGGAGGAGACGCCTGAGAAAGAAGGTGAGAACGACTCCTAGCTATAGTTTTATGCGGTTCTCATTGGAGAATATGTCCTTGAATAGGATGGGATCGCGTCATGGCCTTGAACGTCAAGGGACTTTTCTTCCGTGAGTATTCACTGAGCCCACCTTCACAAAACGCCGTCTGACTGGGATTACATCCCTCAGTTACCGTGGCGTCAGTCCCCTCCGTTGATGACGGCTTGAACCCCCTGAAAGTCTAACCGTCAGAGTCTCAGTTTGACAGAAGTCCTAGCGAAAGACTCCACAGCCGAAGATCCAGCAAAAGTGATCAACATCTCATCTGTGGCGAGCTATGATACGCACGCCGAGGAGACAGCTCTGGGCTCCGAAGGACATGGACTTTGGTCTTGTACGTTGTCCACCTGTTTCGATCACTCTCAATCGTTCACCATCGCGGTTCCCCGACATGTCCCTGAATCACAGATAACACGTCAAAAGCGGCTGTGAATCATCTCACGCAGCTCATGGCAGTTACCCTCTCCAAGAAGTTCATCACGTTAGTCAAAAGTCTCGTGAATCCCTGAGGTGCCACATATGCAATCTCACGCTCTGATCTCACCTCCCAGAGTGAACGCCATCCTACCTGGGTTCGACCACTTCCTCTTCTCCCCAAACACCGTTGATCGCTGACACAGCCTCTCTTCCCGCCGCATCGTGTAGGGTCTTCCCTTCGAAAATGACAGCATTCGGATTCAAGAGCGCTGCCGACGCGCTTACCTCTAATCAACCTATGGGTAACGGCAAACTTCCTTTCTGGCGAACGCTATATCCTAAGGTCTTTATTTGCAGGTCGAGTTGGGTCTCCCAGAGACATGGCCGGACTCGCTCTATTCTTGGCGTCGCCTGCGTCCCGCCATATCACGGGCGCCTTGATCCCTATCGACGGTGGAGCTTTGATCCATGGACGACCTTTGGGAGATAGTCGAGCCAAGAAGGCCAAGTTGTAGTGATAAAACCGCAGCTAGACGCGAAACGGGAAGTACGGCTACTAAAATGACAAACACTATTAAATCACGATTCGTGTGTTTGTTTCTCTTGTCAAGGCTGTCTCTCGTTTTCTCTTGACGCATTGAGCTCTGGGGTATAAGGGCCGTCATAGAACCAGGTTCACCAACCACGGACCCAGACCGACTGAGAACCCGACCAACGCGACTCGATGCGCTACGGTTCGGTGGGGGTTCGGCGTGGATTCAGTGAGTCTGACCATGGGCGGCCAGTAACGCATGCGCATCGTGTTCCCAGGATGAGACCCTGAGCTTCCTTTGAAAGAGACCAGTATTTCTTGCGCAGCACGCATCGCGTCAGTGTTTGAGGTGGTTAATCGTGGGTAAAGACGGCGAGCTCGGCATGTCGACTTCGCTACTGTATTCTCTCACTTATGCCACTCATCACTTTTGAAACCGGAGCTCCAAGCAGCAACGCATCGGCCGAACTCCCTATATCCAAGTCTCTGGGAGTTACTTCCGTCTTAATCTTTTACTCAAGTATTGTCGGTGGGCAACTATGGTGCCCTGTAAGTGGGCACCCCTGAAACACAATCGGCCATTGCATTGACGGATCTATACAGGACTGCCGAGCCGTTGACGACCTGGTGAAGACCACGTTTGAGAACAGTGCCGATAAGCAAGGGATCATCGTTTACGTGGGAGATCGCGGTGTGTAAGTCACGGGTCCAACTCATCCGCCTCACGTTACCTGCTGAATCACCTATATAGCTGGCGAGATGCTAATAACAAATATCGAAAAAGGTGGAAGATCTCATCGATCCCGACATTGATCCGTCTGGACTCGGAGGCAAGTTCAGCTATTATCAACTGATCGTTATCTGGTCGTCGAGCAGGAAGGTTAATATGCTGTTACGGTCTGTTCATGATAGGGCAAGGAGCATAGCCGTCTCGTAGAAAGCGAAATTACGCCCGACAGCCTGAAGGCGTTTCTAGACGATTAGTGCCTGGCCGCTCTTTGAAACCTTTGAGGTATGTTAGTCCCTCCACTGCTCTGCATGTCGCTTACCCAAGATCTAACCTCCTAACCACAGGAGGCTCTTTGTAAGGTTAAGTAATTGAAAATGATGGATGCATGAACCTGCAAGTCAAAAGCGCAGCCCCCACGTAAATGAAGTATACTATTCAGAACACACTTGATCGCGAAGTTGGCGTTAGCTTAAGGCATGGAGAGCGGAGAGCCATATCTCGCAGCGCCAGCACATCTATATATCTCAATCCAGAATACATATATACGAACAGAGAGGTAGTAGCAAACGAACGAGGCCGCATGATCTAACATGACAGGAAATAAACGAGAGCCATGGGTAAACAGGAAAAAGGGAACGAGCGAGAATCATTAGTATGTACGTCGGAAGAAATATAAGAGCTTCACAATATCGACCAAGCATGACTTGATCATAAAAAGAATGGAAACCGATATCCCGATACGCGTTGGATACTCTCTCTCTTCAGTCACTGTCGTCCGTCGAAGTTACGCCACTGTCATCCTCCTCCCCACTGGTTCCGATCCGGAAAAGCGGCCGTCGAACACCTAGCCCGGTACCAGTGCCATTCACACCAGGAGTGGGACTGCCACGTCTACCAGGCCCAGCCCCAAAATTCTGTAAACTACTCCCACTCCGATGATGATATACAGGCCGCTTCGGAGGGTCGGCGAACGAGTTTACGACTGTTGCGTTGCTGTTATTGGATAGTTGACGGCGATGGAGTGGGTTATTGAGGGATTGTGTCGAAGGCGGCAGTCGCTGGCCTTGGCTCTGATTTTGTGATTGATACTGGCGTCGAGTTGAGAGTTGTGCCGACGAGGAATTGGACGCGCTGGTACTTGTCGAGTTTGATTTGACGATGCCGCCTCCTAGGAATATCTGTCGGGCCTTGTCGCGACTATTACCGTCCCAGACGGTTAACGAAGTATTTGGAGGGGATCGAGATTCTGCCATCTCGAGGTCTTCTGAATTAATCCGGAGGAATGAGCCGGAGGAATCTGAGTTGTGACGATCATGGTCTGGGTGAGGCGAGAGGGACGAGTACCCTGATCCTTTTGATCTGCTTGAGACCCATTTTTTCAGTACATAGGCGGCGGGGCATAGCGACGTGACTTCAGACTCGCCCGTATGTGCCCGCATGAAAGGATTCGTGATACTCGCTGAACATCTGACATGCGGATAGCGTTCCAACCTAGTAGGAAAGGATTTCATATAAGTTGAGGCACTCTGAATCACGTATGGGACGATATCTTTCAATATCTAATCCAGTGGCCAACCCGCAGCATGCTGCGCGCTTTTTGAACCGCGTGTATTTTCACGAGGCAACCCTCGACTAGAAGAGCCTTGTTCCCGAAACCAGAAAAATGGAGTAGAAAGACTTACGATGACTATGATTAGCCTGTAATGCGTCAGCGACCCATCAGCGTTTTCTACACATCGTGCCTAATGGTATCGAACGTACCCCATGTTCAAGCTCATGGCAATGAGCATGTACATCCTTTCAAAAGAGGTGTCACGCATGTTAGCGATACATGTACCAAAAATGGAAGTAGAATCACGTACAACTGGAGCGTCGTGGCAACCGCGTACAGAGCTGTCCTCCCCAACATGGCCCTCAGCGCCGGCGGTTCCGAGCCTCGTCTTACCGGAGCATATCTCCCTCTCAGAAGGAAATTGACCGACCTGCAATGAATCGCGTCAATGGCCCGAACCCATCGTTAAGGGGGTTCTGATCCATCCACCTTTCACACAGACAAATACAGCACGTTAAGAAGGCAGCAACAAAGAAGCTCGGCCACGAGGAGATGGTGAGGCCAGAGAAGAGAACGGTTTTGGATTGGAGGGAGAAGTGCAGGCCGGCTGGATCGGCTTCTTGAAAGGAGGACGAATCCATGGAACTGAGCACAGATGTATGTGCAACCTGGGCGCCGATGGAATTGATTTCTGAATGAGCGCAAGATTGAAAAGAGGTGAAGGAAAATGAATGAAAGGGATAATTGAGCGCGTGGAATGTTGGCTGGATAGCCTCGTGGGGGTTGACCGATGTGGCTGGCAACGTTAACAATCGCGGCGATCACGGCTATCTTCGTTACAATCACATTGTCTTCCAATCGTCTTTGCCTGATGAGAGACGCAGTTGGGCTCGCAGAGTAGTTGAAGTGCAAGCATGATTGTCAAGGTTAATGCGCCAACTACTGCTGCCCCTCTGCGCTGCTATTGACCACAAGAGTAAGAACATGACACGATGATTCGGGGCAATCTCCCAGGGATTTAAAAGTAGCGACTCTATCATTTGGGCCCTTTTATACACAAATCAAATGTCAAAGAACCTATGTGACATCCTCTCTCTTCCAATCCCCACTCTTCCCCCCACTCTTCCTTGTCACGCAAATATCGCCGATCCGCATCTTTCGCCCTGCAACGGCTTTGACCATATCCCACACGCACAGGAGGCTCCCGTTAACCGCCACCAGCGCTTCCATCTCGACGCCCGTCTTGCCGTCGCACTCCACTGTCGCCTCACACTTGACGCTCGACGTACTCGGCTCGGGTGTAAATATGACGGAAATATGGGTGAGCGGAATCCCGGAGTGGCAAAGAGGGATGAGGTTCGACGTTTGTTTTGCTGCTAAGATGCCGGCCAGTTGGGCTGTGTGGAGAACGGCGCCCTTGGAGAGGGCTTTGACTTGAACGTTCTTTTGCTCGACATTTGAGATACTCGATCCATCTCGGAGCTGTTCAGGATAGATGAGTGGAAAGGTGTCCGGAGTGAGGTAGATGCGTCCCATCGCTGTGGCGGATCGATGGGTGATGGCTTTGTGAGAGACATTGACCATGGACGGTCGGCCAGACGCGTCAATATGGCCTAGCTTCTCAGCTTGTAATGATGCGCTAGAGTTAAACCATCGAACACTCTTTTGCAGCTGGCCGGGACTGTGTTGCCGGAGCAGTAGATCATGGTGCACCAATGACGAGAGATGATCCCATCTCCCAAAACTGTTCCACAGAGATATTGGGGGTCTAACCTTGAGTCCTGAATAAAGAATATATCAATTCCAGCTCCGGATTACTTGGTTAGAGCGCGGTTCTGTTTGGGACCCAACTGTTGCTAACCCCCGATCAATATCATTGGCCGGTTCGCGATTGTATCAATCTCCCCCATAACATCATGCTTCTCCTTCTTATTCCCGACGGCGTATCCGATGATGTTCATGAGCTGTTCATCTGTCGCGCCACTTCGCATCTGGTCTTGGAGCGAAATCTCTGAGCCGTCGAATAGGCAGACCTACAGTCGGAAATATATGACAGTGTTAATTTTTCATTCAAAGATAACAGCAATCCGGAGAGCAGCTTATGTCTTACCTTGATCTTCCCATCAGCCGTGATCCGTAACCGGTTGCATGTGCTGCAAAAGTGGTCCGACATGCTACTGATGAACCCGAAGCTGCCCTTGAATCCCGGTATGGCATACGATCTTGCTGTGTCATTATGCCCGTCCAAAGCCTTACTCACTCCAGGGTACCGTTGAATAATCTGCGCCAGAAGTTGGGACGACGGTATGAGCTTGCTTTTGTCCCACTTGTTGCCTAACAAAGTCATTCGGTCGGATAGTGGTTTTAACGCATGTCGGAGTCAAGGTCGAAGTCATACCTGAAAATGGCATGAACTCGATGAACCGGACGTTGAGTGGGGCAGCTCGGGTCATCTCGATGAAGTCTAGGAGTTCATTGTCGTTGATGCCATTGATAATCACGACGTTGAGCTTGACAGATCTGAGATTATTTTCTGGTGTGGATACAGATTGGAGGGCAATATCGAGGGTTTTGAGGACAGCGTCATGGCCCTTTCGTCGAGTGATTTGTTCGAATTTTATGGGGTCGAGGGTGTCAAGGCTGACATAATGTAATCACCGTTCAATAACAGAGCCTCGACTGATGTGCAAGGATAGTACCTGAGATTGAGATGTGTGAGGCCTCTCTCGATCATTTGAGGAAGTTTACGGTGTACGGCCAATCCGTTCGAAGTCACTCCGATGCTCTCAAGACCTAGCGGATGAAGCTGGGAGAGCCGACCTACGTGATGGACCCACCATCGTATCAGATACACTTCAGCCCAGAACGCAGATTCGCCACACCTATGAGTTCAACGATCCCCTTCCGTATTGTTGGCTCGCCACCAGTCAACCTGATCTTTTTCACACCGTTTCTAACAAAGAGTTCAGCGAGACGGATGACCTCATTGTCAGACAGAATGTTGGGTGTAGGCAAGAGTTCGACACCTTCTTCGGGCATACAGTAAAAACCTGTATTAAATCAGCATCAAAAGCCGGCGGCGTTGAACGTTGACCGACAAGCAAATACACGCACATCGGAGATTGCATTTCTCTGTCAGTGATATCCGAAGATAATCGTGTTTCCTTCGAAAATTGTCCACAAGCGGTTGGTGTCGATGAAGGTCCTGTGATATGCCAACTTTGCTAGAGGATAGTGTAGGCGTCGATCGTACCGAAGTCAGTTTAGTAAGATCTAGCTTCCCAAAGCGAGCGTCGACCGCAGAGATCCGAGCCTAAAAGCCATAGGGGAGGACTTAAAATCTGTAACCCGTGAAATGTGAGATCGAGAAGGGATGCTGACTTGAGCGGTATTCCGTAAGGTCGCGGTGGGGCTTGGTAATGCAGAGACGTTCCGCCGTGGCGTATTGAATGAGAAGAATTGGCTTGGGACCGGTATTTTATAAGGTAGTGTGATTTGTACGGCGAGCGGTCGCATTTGCGGCAGGAGTAATTGTAATAGCGATCGGATGTGCCAGCGACTCGCGACTCGAGTGACTGTATTAGTTATCACCGCGCCCACCCTGAGCTTCGGGGATCGCCCTTGACAATTACCAGACTACTCACTCGTATGCTTTCTTATACCTTCACATTCCAAGGATAATTCCGAGTGATAGATACCCTTTTTCGAAATACTCGAGACATTCTGTAGGATGGGGCTATCGGAGGAAGAAAATGGGTGAGATGATACTGGAACAACATCTGGGTGTTCAGTTACGGGTGCTCATAAAGTGACGCAAGAGAGCTTTTAGAGTTTACCTATGTCCAGATGAGAGAGAGGAAGAGAGTGTGTGTAGCGCCCCGAGCTTAGAGATGACAAAGAATGGACGCTTGAAACGGCGCAGCCCTTTCCACCCACCCGAGGGGCAAATGTATGGTGGGGAATACACCTTCTCCGTAGTTTGGGATAGAGGACAGAGATCTATCACTCCGGGATCGGGATCGCCCAGATGGAAAGGAAGAGAAGTCAAGAAACGGGTCCCGCCTTCACGGCCGCCCTTAAAGATTTGAATGTGCTGACGTAGATTCCTTGGCCTCGCTGAAGAGCTGTAGGAGCGTGCAGTAAGGACAGGCCCAGTTTCACTTCGAAGGTTATCGCTGCACGCCGAACCAACACCAAATCGCGAATTCAATCGCATGCACCTGCCCTCACCCTCATAAAATCATGTCATGGCACTCGATGAGCCGTTTTAGTACGTCTCCTATGTCACTGTACCTCATAATATTCATCTTACAGATCAATGGCAAGGACCGCACCAACGTTGCGACCGGTGCGCCTCACCTTTTTTTCGAGTCAAATTTATTGTCCGTAACTAGTTACATGCCGCTTGTGCCCTTAGGTTCAGCCAGAAGGTCGTTCATTATATCCGCTGGAGCCCTTGTACAATCCATTTTGCCCATTGTTTTGTTCTTCATAACTCGGCAACTCGACAATTTCGCACCATTCAACCGGATCATGTACTCTTGTTGTCGCTTTAGGATGCCACCCATTTTATGGTCGTGTTTCTAGCTAGTAAAGCGTAAGGGGTGAAAATGAAAGAACTCAAGGTACTCGTCGCTTACGAGACCAAACACACACTCGTCTTCGGGGATCGAATATTTGACAAATCAATTGAAAGAAAGCGGTGCCTTGAAAGTACATTATGAAATAGTTCAACCACAAGTGATAATGTTGGCCGTGATCATAATTGGCTGAGCGGGTATAAAAGTCGCTATTCAGCGTCCAGTTCGTTCTGAAAATCCCCCCGTACCTCTCAAGAAACCTTCATCCTCTCCTCCCTTATCCTCTCTTTCCTCGATGTCCAATTTCAATAAGGTCGCCGGTGTCGCTGACTTGTCGCTCGGTCAATACATGGTGAGGCAGCTCCCTGGAATACAAGTCGAGGATCCATACCTATGGAGGACAGTGGCGTCCAATGCTTAACCCTGGCACCTGTTTGGACCGTGTGTTAGATCTTGCAGACAGCCGGGTGCAACGCGTTGCCCACAGTGAGTTGAAGTCGCCGACCCCCGACTATGACCCTGATCTGGCGTTTCTCGTTTGATCGACCCTTCTACCATCAACAGATTTTATCGCCGCATCCGACCTCAACCTGTCTAGGGCAGGCGAGATTGGCGAGATTCTCCCTGTTGTGACACAACATTCCTACCCGGACTTACACCCCGATTCCGGCTACTTCACTACTGGCCCAATCTACTCGGAGACTGTCCAACAGGTCCCTGATCACATCGAACGCGTCATTCTCCCAACACTCGACCACACCGCACGCTTATTGGCTTATATCGAGGAGGGGTCAACTCTGCGACACCCAAAGGGCATTGACATCCTTCCCGACTATGGAGCCGTTAGGAACATCGAGGTCGGTCAGAGACCACACGCTTGGCGTCGTGTCACGGTCTTAGCTGGGGAGGAGCCTGGGCCTATGCTTGGGACCGCAAATTATCTCTGGACGAACATGTCTGATCGGGATTTGTACACCCAACCGCGCAGGCAGGCTGCTACCTGGAGGGAGGTCTTCAGCAGTGCCATCCTGCTGTTGCATGTACGTCAAAGATTATAGATACCGAGATCCTAAAGGATATGATTGGCACTACGCGATTTGTAAGTTACAACAAGTGTCCGCATCTTTCCTAAATCTCATCTTCGGGCGATTACAGGCTAGGGGTAATCACCCCAACGCGTGGCTTATGGGGGTGCGTGCTCTCGTTATTGACATTATTCTATCACACTAATGATCACTTTGACGAACAGGTGCAATCCTATTGCTGGGCAACAGGGACTCGCTACTTTATGCTCTATACCGACACGCACGCTGTCTTCAGAATGTTTGACATGGATCATATGGGCGTCAGCTTCTCTCGAATCGAGCCTCTCGACATGGCCGAACCGAACGTTGCTGCCGAGAGGGTTGTCTACATCCCGATCATCTTCTAGCTAATGACGCAGCCGATGGCCGACGCGAGGGAGTACAGGGATGGTCATGTCGAAACCGAATTCACCCTGCCGCCTGGATCGGACAACCCGATGAAGTCCATTCGCTTCCCTCGTCGGGTGATCGAGGATGTCTTTCCAACCATGGCCGGACCGTCCGTCCTACAGACTGCACTTGAGCACCCCCTTCGAGCAGGGAGTGTGGGGCCATTCTACCGCGGAATGGCAACGGATCTCACCATCGAGGCAGCCGTGACAGCAAGTGTTGCCGCAGGGACTGCAGCAGCACCTCTCCAAGACAAGGATGCCGCACAAGATGAGGATGAGCTCGAAGTTGAGTTCGAGGTTGCCCACTCCGGCAGAGAATGAGGATGGGATTGAGATTGAGATTGAGATTGAGATTGAGGTCGCCGTTGTGCACACTTCGGCCGAGAATGATGAAGCCGACGCGGAGGAGTTGGGGCATGATGGGATGGAGCTTGACGCAAGCAGAGCAGAACGCGATGCTACCGAGCGACGTTCGGGTGCGTAGTGCTTTTGCGACTGGCATCTTTTCGTTATACTAAGATATATTCCCTCTAGGTACGAAGCGCGCTCGTGATGAGCTGGAGGACGACTCGGAAGGCACCGCTTCGGGATCCAGTAGCAGCACTCGTCTCAGCCGTGTCCACTGCAAAATGATCGCCAGGGATTCAATTCCAAAGCGCGACATCAACACCAGCCTTAATAGGCATCTTCCTATCCGTCACACCGGTGGTTCCCGCCAGCCTTCACCAGCGGCAAGCAGCGACGATATGCTTGAGGTCGAGTCCGCCGCTTCAATGAAGAGACGGCGTATAGCGGGTCGATATGGAGAACGGCCGGAGACAACCATACGAGAGGGTGGGGTTGCATTTGATCACGACATCAACACCGTCCTCGTTGCGACTCAACCAGAGATCACCGGGCCATTGGTCACCTCAGCGGCGCCCATCACAGCGGGTGTCGTTGCTCCCGCTTCCCCCGTACCCTCTGCGAAGTTCGTTGCCGACGCATCGGTTCCAGTCGAGAAAACCAAGAGACGGGTTGGCCTCTCGTACGCGGAACGGCAGGTAGCCTGGCAGCAACGGGCTGCTGTAGGCTGAGTGGCTCGGACGGCAAAGGTTCGGACCTCGACGAAGAGAGTTACTAAGGTCGTCAGCGACAAGGGGAAGGGGAAGGGACTTGTGGTCCTCCTCGCCGTTCACCTCGCAAGTGAGAGCATTGGCGTCAAGGAGTTAGCGGACTGGTCATCATCCTGGAGCGGGCGCGAAGGTCGAAGAGTGTTGACAGTGTTGCCGAGCGAGACTTATCGGTTTCGGACGAGGATGAGCGGGATTTTTATCTAACCCAGGTAGCATAGGTGTGGTGATCGGTGCTGGATGAATGGTATGATTCGATTGAACTTCAGAGGGTTTCTGGTGGTTCTAGAGCGTCTCAGAGCTGCGTTGAGATCGTGATCTCGGCGGTGACATTGTGCCGAACATCGTAAGACGATGCTGCTGCCAATGGCCGTTCTGAGATTGCTTGATCTCCCAGCGATGAGATGCCTCTTCATCATTGGTACGTCGCTATCCTTACCGTTCTCGCCAGTGTTCCTTAACTTGGTTTTGTTTCAGGTTACCCCTCGTTGGCTCAGTTGGCCATATCATCCCTTCATTCACCCGATTCTCCATTCCTGTGTCTACCGACTATCCCACCTAGCCTCGTATCGCTCATGGAAGGATCTATTCCACCCTTCTCACGATCTCTCTTGCACGCTATCAACAAATGTCCTATATTGTCAACGCATCATTCTTTTCGGCCCGCTCCAACGACGATCACCACACACGCCGCTACTCCAACTCGCCACTAGCTCTTTGACGCCATCATCTCTGCATGCTGTTTGATTTTGCTACTTCTGCTCGGCCCTTGTTATTCTGTTTCATTCCTGCTTTTCCATACACGCCCTTCTGGAGTAGCCCATCTCCAAAGTCACGACAGTAACGAATGGCATATTTTTTTTTTTTTGCTTCTATCACTTGTTGTATTTGATCCATCTAAGAGTGAAAGGGAAGTTCATATTGAGCCCAGATATTGCTCCTAAACTATTCTGGTCCACATTGCAATGCAGTTTGATCCTCGAGGTTTCTCGGGCTCATATCGCTATCGTTGTTATGACTGATGTTGGGCGATGTGCTATAATTTTCCTCTCTGGATGTGTCTTGAAGATTGGCGTCGTTGTTGGCTCTCAAAGGGGAAGCTGGCCGGCTAAGGTCGGATCCCGAAGCGTCGTTGGTGCCGTTATTATACAGGCGGATGTTTCGATTCGCTTGCGTCTTGGCTGCCCTTTGCGATCGGGAAGAGGCTGAGACTGAACCTCGACTGGAGGCGGAGGATGAAGAGGATAGAGTTGATGTGTCGTCGATGGTCGCTGAAGCAGCGGGTGCGGTGGCTTTGCGAACGCGCGATCGATAATCGAGTAACGAGAAGTACGGTGAGGAAGGCGTGTGTGTGTGAGCACTGGCACGATGATGTTGATTGCGATTGACAGGGGCGGATCCCGAATCATTCTTGATCTGACCTCGGATCATGTTTTGACTTTGGAGCTGGACCTTGATCTCTGCGCATTTGATATCCACAGCCTTCCTATCCTATTGAATGGGGGTGTGGAGCCAAAAGATCGAGAGAGGAGGTAAAGTGAATTGCGAAGAGTGGTCGCCCCGCGTGAAGGAAGTGCCGAAGGGAGATTAGGATCAGGAAAGGCAAGAGCGTATCCGATGAAGAGAGAAGGGCATCAGTCGGCCGGCTGTTTAACGTCAAGCAACCCATATGGCGAATCGCATATGGCGGTAGGCCATCAGGAAGTGAAATCAAGGGAAGGAAGACGCACCGCTTCATGCCCCATCCCATGCACTCGAGCTCAAGGCGCTGACAAGCAGAACAGCGATCATTGACTTGTTCTTTGTCACACTCTAAGGATTAGATAAGTTGAATTCATCAGTATTGTGGATTATGTAGCTGTCGTGTGCGACGGGATGCAAGAGAGGCACCGAAACGAAACATACTCTTCCGACGAATTCGACATGTCCAACAACCTTTCTATGGGGAATGGTATGAATACAATGAGCAGGAATTCTAGGATACTGGCTGGAGATGGTATGTGATTGCTGGAGATTGCATACCGGTTGAGTGTAGTCATCGCGAACTCGGAATTTGATGAGACCTCCGATTGGTGATGAAGCGACTGAACGAGGAGCGTATTAGCATAAGAAGGTGCAAGCCAAAGTAGAAAATAGTGAACATAAAGGAGACCTGTGGGTGATGGTGCGACCAAGTTTAAAGGATACTTACCAAGATAGAGGAAAAGCAAAGTGGCAAACGAAGGGGGAGAAGTGGAAATGGACTTAGAAAAGAACAAAAAATTGGCCGACATGGCCGTTTTTTATTGGATGTTGGTTCCCACACACAGTGGTGGCATGATGCTGGAAGTACAAGGAGATGGTGGTACGGTAGCTGTGATAGCTGCGGGTGCTACGGAAGTGACTGGTAGCTACCACCCAGGTACGGAAGGCCCCACTAGCTTTGGGTGCTACCAACTAATACCTGCATCGCATGTAGCTACACAACCTCACAAGTAATTAAAAAATCTACCAGCTGGAACAGCTTTCGTGATGATCGGCCTGGTCTACCCCTACGAAGCGCCCTGAACTCAAGTACTGCACCCTAGATCTTGACACCCGGCCCGATCACCTCTACAGCTCTGTGGTTCATTGTATCCGCAACCAACTTAGTTGCTATCATCTTCGCCCTTGGAGATCTCCCAAGAGTATCCCTCAGTGTCAATGGTGATGGTCCTGAATTCCAGTCTGAAAATGACGCAGAAAAGATTTCCTTGGCAATAATTTGAAAGGACTGAAGCGTGACTAGGAAAGGTGAAGCACCGAGTTTCTACCAGCCCCGCCACACTGTTCGACATTTACAAATCACGTTGCGTAAAATCCTTCATCCGTATATACTACAACTCCTGGTCCCATAATACCCTTCATCGCTACCCAATAGCTGTGGTTGACCTGGCTAGTTTCGACTCGTAGTGACTGTAGGGTTGCTGGTGGTTCACAGGTCTCTCGTGGTTCGCGATCTGCATGTCGGTTACGGACCATGTTAACCAGCCGCTCCTGCTCTGTCCATTCATCCTGTCCGATCTCCAAAACTTTGAGATTCAGAAGCGGCCATCGCATGACGCCGTCAACATGTCTAGGCTTGGAGAGCAACTCGAGGACTCTGCCTAGTTTGTTGGATGCGCATGAGTCGCGCACTCGCTGCGATAGTATGAATGTCTCCATAGGAGAGGGTCCAATGAGGTTTCGAAGTCCATCGCTCGTAGCAACTGGCAAATCCTGCAGCTCCGCAGTTGTTGACGCGTGTATCTCCAACACTATTTCCATTCCTTTACGAGACGTAACGATTAGGTTAATTGTGTTGAATTCGATATCCGTATAGTTGCATGAGGCCATAATCACTCGGAGTATAGGGAAGAAGTGCTCTGTTGATCAGCCGACCAGCTTGCTGTCCGCGATGTCATCGGTTTCTAGAAGGAACGTGGTACAATTTTGGATACAAAGGATTGCACAAAGGTCTCCCAAGCCGTGAAAAATCATTTCCCAGATCTTGAACGTTTCTAGGGAACTTAGGGTGATGATTTCTGTGTTGTTCGAGAGAGTGCCTTGAAGGTCCTAGTGATACAAGGAGGGTGTGATGAGACGAGGTGATGCATGAAGGAAGTTGATGAACTGATATAACGAAGGCTCTTTCTTTTTAGTTCCAACGTTTCCAGGCCAGAGAATAGGGCTAAATCCTACGGGAAGAAGCAGTTTCCAACCAAGACATGACGAAGTTGAGTGGTTGAGGGAATGATGGGTGCCTCAAAGGACATGGACTTTGACGATGTAAGGGAAATGGAGTTTAGGCTTGGCAATGCAAGGTGACGCAGACGGCATAGGAAGTCTAAGTCTAACGATTTTGCTTCCGTTGAGTTGCCCCAGTGGTATGACACGAATTCGAAGGACCTTCATCGGTTTGCATTCGTTATGAGTATGTCGTTGATCTCCGTTCTCGCGGGCCAGAGCGACCGGCCCTCCTACACATGAGAGGTGTATGAGACATCGAGCAGGGCGCCCTTCGATTTGGCCAACGACTTTTGGATGGCTGATAAAGGCTGGGCGGTCGACACATGTGTCCACAGTAATGATACGACACTGAGCGCTTCCCACCGTGAGCACACGAGCATCAACTCACCGAACCGCTTATAACGATGAGACGAAAAACAGTCTTGAGGTCGAGGAGAAAGATGTCGAGTAGGATATCATCCGGGAGTCGGTAGATAGGAGTATTTGAGTCTGGAACACCCGGCCTGATAATAAACAATATTGGTGAGGAAGCGTTGAGTGGCGGGTGGCTGGAGTACGTACTTTGAAAATTCCACGTCTGTGTACATACTTTGGGGCTAAAAAGGTTGAGAACAAATAATGCACAAACGTCCCGTCTTCCAAACTAAAATTCCTCCGCCGGAAACTGTTATGTGAAGCAACTCAGCTGGGTGGCACCTCAACACGGAGCCCAGCAATCAGCCCAGCACTCTAGGAAATAGCCATCATAGATATATTGTCGTGATGAGTATAGTTACCCCATTTCCCCCGTGCCCTCCACGAAGTTCGTTGTCGAGGTATTGGTTCCTATCCAGAAAACCTAGAGACGGGTTGGCCTATCATAATACAGAGAGGCAGCTAGCCTAGCAGCAACCTGCTGTTATATGCAGAGTGGCTCTGATGACAAAGGTCCGGACTTTGACGAAGAGGGTTGCCAAGATCGTCAGCGGCAGGGAGAAGGGAAAGGGACTTGTGGTCCCTCCTCACCGCTCGACTCGCAAATGAGAGCATTGGCATCAAAGAATTAGCAGACAGATCATCATCTCAGAGCAGGCGCGAATATCGAGAGGTGTTGACAGTGTTGTGGAGCGAGAGACTTATAGGGAACGGGTGACGAATGGGATTTTTATCCAACCCAGGTGGCATAGTAGTGGTGTTCGGTGATGGATGAATGACATGGTTTTTGGTCGAACTTGAAAGGGCTTCTGGTGGTCCTGGGACGTCTCAGAGCCGCACCGAGGTCGTGGTCCCAGCAGTGACATTGGGCCAAACATTGTAAGGCGATGCTGCTGCCAATAGCCGTTCTGGGGTTCCTTGAACTCCATGGCGAATGAGATACCTCTTCATCATCGGTACGTCGTTATCCTTGCCATTCTCGTCTGTGTTCCTTACTTGATTTTGTTTTCAGGTTTCCCCCTGTCGGCTCTGTGGGTCATGTCATCCCTTCCTTCACTTGATTCTCCATTCCTGTGTCCACCAGTTATCCCACCTAGCCTTGTATCGTGCAAGGAAGGATCTATTCCACCCATCTCACGATCCCTCTTGCACGCGATCAACAACTGCCCTATATTGTCAATGCCATCGATGTAAGTCATTCTTTTCGGCCCCCTCCAATGACGGTCACCCCACCTGCCATTACTCCAACTCGCCAATTTGCTCTTTGATCCCACCCTCTCTGCACACTGTTTAATCTGGTATGAGCACAAGACGATGCGGGACCGAAGAGCCTGAGGCAAAGGATTTGAAAGAAGTGTCAGCGTTTGCAAGTGAGATAACTTCTGCAATGTACTGAGAAAATTGCGTCCTCAAACAATCGGCTATGCTCAAAGATTAAATGGCCGCGTTTTGCGACCTGTTGTGGTTGCCGAGGGTGGACCAAAGGATCCGAAAGGCACTGTGTTCTTGTCACCGAATAGAGTGATGCCCTGGATTATTTCCTTGGAATATTAATCATCTCCCAAAGAGTATATGCTAGTATTTCCCTGTGTCAATGATGATGGTGTTGCTTGAACCTGAATTTCGGCCTGAAAACGACGTAGCAAGGATCCCCTTAGCAATCACATCAAAGAACTCAGGTATTCCTAAGAAGGATGAAGCACCGAGTTCTTCATTTGCCTTGCAATGGTGGTGGATGTTTATAACAATTGCAAGTCCAACTACAAACATTCCTGTATCAATTGATTACACACTGCACATTACCAATCATCTGTGAAGCAGGCTGTGTAAGATCTTTCATCTACCTCTGGTGACATATATACTACAACTCCTGGTCCCAGAATACCTTCTATCACTACCCGATAGCTGCAATTGACCTCCTCAGTTTTGATTCACAGTGACTGCAGGGTTGCTGGTGGTTCATAGGTCTCTTGTGGTTTGTGATCTGCATATCGGTTATGGACCATGTTGACCAACCACTCCTGCTCTGTCCATTCATCCTGTCTGATCTCCAAAACTTTGAGATTCGGAAGTGGCCATTGTGTGATACCATCGACATCTCTAGACTTGGAGAGCAACTTGAGGACTCTGCCTAGTTTGTTGGATGTGCATGGGTCATGCACTCATTGTGATAGTGTGAATTTCTCTATGGGACATGGTCCAATAAGGTTTTGAAGCCCTTCACTCATAGCAATTGGCCAATCTTGCATCTCTGCAGTTGTTGACACCTGTATCTCTAATATCATCTCCATCCCTTCATGAGATGTAATGATCAGGTTGTCTCTGTTGAATTCAATATCCATACAGTTGCACAAGGCCATAATCTGTCATGGTTAGTTGCTGATAACTGCTCATTTCAGTCTTTCATGTGATCTTATCAAGGTCCCCATAGACAGGGACCTGACCCAGGAACCAGCAACATCAGAGTTACCAGAGTTAACAGACTTAACATTTGAAGAATTAACAATGACATCATCAATGACATCATTAGAAGCTGCAGCAACTATTATTAGTTCTGTAGTATGCAGCACTTATATTTAGCAACTGGAAGCCAGACTGACTCATTGCATGACTCAGTTGGAAGCTGCAGTAGTTATTCTTAGATAGAAGCAGCAACTGCAGTTCACAGCAGAAGCTGCAGCTAGCAACTGCAGTAGAAGTAGAAGCTGCAGTTATAGAAGCAGCAACCACAGCCTGGGAATAACTGCATAGACCTAGGGTATATAAGGAGGGGGATCTGAGCAGGTCTCAGTTCTCCATTCCACCCTCTTATCGCTACCACAGTGAATACACTCCTCTTTACTCTCATAAACCATTGTGTGTGCTCCCCAGACCTCCAACATCATCATCAACAGTGAGTAGGACTCAGTTGACCTGAGCATCTTTCTTATCACTGTTCAAGGATCATTGTGAACTGACATAATCACTCAGAGCATAGGGAAAAGGTGTTCTGTTGATCAGCTGAATAGCTTACTGTCTGAGAGGTTATCACCTTTGAGAAGGAACATGGTACATTCTGGGATATGAAGGATTGCAAGAAGGTCTCCTATGATGTGACAAATCATGTACCATATGTTGAATGTTTCTAGGGAATTTAGGGTGATGATTTCTGTGTTGTTCAAGAGAGTGCCTTGCAGGTCCCAGTTGTGCAAGGAAAGTGTGATGAGATGAGGTGATGCATGAAGGAAGTTGATAAACTGGTCTAATGAAGGCCCCCTCTTTTCCAGGTTATTCAGTTCCAATGTTTCTAAGCCAGAGAAGAGACCTAAATCCCACAGGATGAAGCAGTTTCCAACAGAGATATGATGAAGTTGAGTGGCTGGGTGAGTGATGGGTGCCTCCAAGTACATGGATGTTGATGATGTAAGGGAGATGGAGATTAGGCTGGGTGATGCAAGGTGATGCAGGCAGCTTAGGAAGGCCACATCTAACAATGCTGTTTCTGTTGAGCTGTTCCAGTTGTATTCCTGGAATTCGAAGGACCTCCATCAGTGTACATTCGTCAGGAGCAGGTTGTCAGTCTCCATTCTCATGGGCCATAGCAACTGGAGCTCCAGCACATGGGAGGTGTATACAACATTGAGCAGAGCATCCTTCAATCTGACCAACAAATTTTTGATGGTTGATTTGGGCTGTTCAGTTGACACATACGTCCACAGTGATGGTGTAACACTGAGTGCTTCCCACCATGAGCACACAAGCATCAACTTGCCAAGGCACTTATAATGGTGAGACAAAAAGACAGTCTTGAGGATGAGGAGAAAGATGTGGAGTAGAATGTCATCTGGAAGTCAGTGGATGTTAAGAGTTAGCTCCTTGCTAAACTCTGGTATGCACAACTGTGCTGAGGGTGCCAACCAGGGGTACTTACTGATGGCAATGGATTGCTTTCTGAGAGGGGTCGAGAGAGAATGGATTGAAGACACTAGATTACAAACAGGTGTTTGCAATGGGGAATCCTACAGCATTCCCCTCGCTCTAAATATACTAAATTCTAAGGAAACTTCCAGAATGTTCTCCTAACGTCCTCCTAAAGCTGACTGATCCTTCCAC